>JAUUTY010001574.1:0-20000 GCA_030979885.1 Lolium multiflorum
AGAGGAAGGCAAGCCGTCCTGTCTAATACTGAACCACAATCGCTGTATGTAAAATGGGTTATTTTCTTCAGGATATATGATCTGGGCTTGTAGCTTTCTGGAAGTTAGGCTGTGAGCAGCTTGTCGTGCAATCTTGAACGAAAACCTTACTATCCTCGTTTCAGGATGCTGCCAAAGGCAGAAATATTACCCATTGAAATACATCGTACCAGGATGCTTTCATTTGGTTAATTTCACAAGTTTCTAGTCTAGATCTGCACTATTTGTTCCATCTGTTTCTGTAAGGAAATGAAGTGCCTGACAAGTAGTACTGTTTTTTTTGTTCACATAAAAAATTATATAATAGGCGCTTTATTACTTTGACAAGTAATTACACCCAACCTCTGTATAGTTAGGATGCACACATCCATTCAAACGTCTCAAATATCTCAAAGTGAAAACAAAAAAGACGAATTACATCAAACATGAGCAATTGTAGAACGCCTGAGATGAAGGTGGCGGTCCGATCCTTAGATTATATTGCCTCCACGTGGAAAAAAGTATCCATCGCTGTATCCACCAATCGTGTACAAACCTCCATAAAAAAATCTTCACATAATAAATAATTTATTTAGCCGTTTTGGGTATTTGTTGTTAGATTCTCGTTATTTTTAGATCTTGGCGCAAGACATTGTCCCTCTTCATCTCTGAACATTGAACAATCCAGATAATTCTCTGTCATCTTGAACTTGTGTTTAATTAGCTAAACATTGACCGCATCATGTTTACAAGCAATATCTTTATCAGCACTATACGAGCAACAATTTCACCCACGCACTAGTACAAAAAAGACTATAGACGCACGACTAATGGAAGCAGGCTCCAAACAAGGCACGCGCTTGCTATTGTTAGCAGTGGGTGCAAAACTGAGGATATAATGGCAGCGTACCGCCAGATACCACACGGGACTAGTAAATAGGGATCACTTGTACAGATGACAAGAAATTTACAGGGGGCTTTGATGACAACACGCGATATTTATGAAGATAGTGGTAGCGTGCCTTTATTTGGCACACGTCTGGTTGCACTGTTTGAGACGATAAGCATAGTGTAAGCGCACCAATTTAGGTGCTATATATATGCATGTACCCCTGTCACACTGTCTCAAATCACAAAATTTAGCAAAGCTTTTTGTCCATTGATCGTGGAAAGCTTCTATGGCAGAGCTTCTCGAAGATGTCTTATGCTTATAGCTATTTAGCTACCACTTGTAAGACATATTCGAGGAGCTCGTCTTAGGGTCAGATCCACAGCAGGCAGATCATAGGGGCAAGATTATTGGCAGCGCACACGACTACTATCTTATCCGCAACATGATGTGAGCGCACGCGACTACTAATTTAGCTGCCGCGTGCTGCTATAGATGCACGCTTCTATTATGTTTCACAAAGTGGTACTACTAATAGCCTTCCTCCTCTTTTTTCCTCATTTTGGATCCAAATCCACCCGAGCCAACCCTAGCCACCACCTTCCTAGACGGGCCACCGTCGTCATCTTCCCCGACGAGTCGTCGCCGACGCCATCTTCTCCGACACGTTGCCGTCGACCGCCCGCGCCGCCGCCACCTTCCTCGCCCGCGCTGCCACGGCCCATGTGACCGCCCGCCGTTGCCTTCCCCGACCGATCGTCGTCGCCGCCGCCACCTCCACCTTCATCCACCGTACGACATAGATTTGTTTGCTACTTATATAGATTTGTTTGCTACCTATATAGATTTGTATGCTATTTGTATGCTATATATTATATGCTAGCTATATAGATTTGTATGCTAGCTATATATATTTGTATGTATGCTATAGTATGCTACATAGATTTGTATGCTATATTTTTAATGGCCGATGATTTTTTTTTGCAGTAATCGTGGGGTGGTGTGAGCGAACCTTGTTGTCTGCACAAATAAAATCTTGTGCATATCGTACTTGTTTCGCTCACCCCATTTCTGCGGTTTTTGGGTCCAATATAAATATGAGACCTTATTTGAAGTTCATTTTTGGTCCAATAGATTTGTATGCTATAGTATGCTATAATTGGTAACATAACTCAACCATTATGCAGCAAATGGCTTTTATGAATCGGTGCGCAAACTGTGGACAATATAGGCATGGACAAAAAGTTTGTCATACTTTTCAAAGAGGACAATAAAACCATGTCAGTATGTTTTAATCCAATTAGTTAGTTGTTCATATATATAGTTGCATCGACTTGTACCTTTGATCTAATTGTTGTTTCTTCCATAATTCTGTTTAGCCTATCTCATGTAGCACAAGACGTGACTTCATGAAGCATGTACATAGAAATATTAACCAACTGGGAATGTTTGAAGTCGTCATTCAGCAGAACACACTTTCCATAGCGGAGAGGACCATCGTTGTTGAAGTCATAAATGAGGCGAACTGAACCTATTTTCACGGGCGTAGTTAGAAGGACATGATAGAGCGCTACGAGATGGAGCCAGGGACTACGTGTTATTTCTACTTGGATAATTTATTTGGGGGGGGGGGGGACTTCTTCTACTACAAACAGCGGGACACCTCCTCCTCATCTGATGGTGAGTTCTATGACCCAAGAGATTTTGACGGGATCGTTGTTCATTACCCACCTGTGGAGCCAGAGAGTGATTTGTTCACTTGGCTATTATGCTCAATGTATATAATGACTTGGTCACTTGCTAGGCTTTCTAGTGTAATGATTTGGTCATTTGGCTATATATTGTGCTCAGTGTAATGACTTGGTCACTTGCTTAGCTTTGTACTGTAATGATTTGGTCATTTGGCTATTTCTGTGTATATACTGCTGCCTGGTAATTGATATTATATATGTCTATATACATGTGTAAACAACGGGAAAAGGCAGGAATAAATAGAAGAAACAAGTTCTGGCAGCATACGGGGTACTAGTCGCGTGCCTCCTAATGCGCTACCACTAACCTTAGTGGCAGCGTGCGTCGGGAACACGCGACCGATACATGCAATACTAGTCGCGTGCCAGGCACGCGACTAGTAGCTAATACCACTGGCGAGGTACTAGTCGCGGGCCGCGACCCGCGTCTGATAGCCTAATTGTGCACACCAGCGGTAGGTTTTTGCCTACTAGTGACGCATTTGCGGACATATGTGGGTGCACCCACGTAAGTTTAACGTGCGTACACGGGATGCCCACTTAACATGTGCATGACTATGTGAGCATAAGCGGGCTACAGGTGAGCAGTTCTACTTGCATCCTGCACTGGCCTATGCAGAGGTATTTCTCAAGAATTCTTGGCCTGCTCGAGCGAGCGCCCGTGCCGATGTGGAAGAGGTTCTACATGCCATACATGTACACCCGGATTAGCATGTCCCTGATCTTTTTGCCGCCATCGTTGGTGTCCCTATCCCCCGCGACGTCCTCCTAAGCCTCCTTCTAGTCCTCCTCTTCCAATCCAAGCTATATTAAAATTAATGATATCCAATAAAGAGAGAAGGATTGCTTCTGAAAGTGCACTACCTTCATGTGTGGTTTTGGTAATTAATGACAATTATTATGGACTAATGTTTGCACTGAGTTCTACTTAAGGATTTATCCATAGGCAATGCTTGAACCATATGTTGGCTTCAAGGTTGAAAAAGAAGCAAATGAAGAAGATCAACTGACAAGTATATCTTGAAGAAGAAGATGGAGTGAGATCTCAAGTGCATCTTCAAGTCATCAACATAATGAAGAAAGAAGAAGTGATGTGCAAGTTCAAGATGAGTCATCTCAAAGAAGCAAATGAAGAAGATACGCCGAGAAGTTTGTCTTGAAGAAGGCGAAGTGAGATATCATGTGCATCTTCAAGACATCAACAATAATAAAGAAAGAAAAATGTTGTGCAGGTTCAAGATGAGCCATCTCGAAGAGATCATATGCTTTAAGTTTTGCAACCATGTGGTGGTGATCATGGATATATGAAGATATGATGAATAAAAACCTCTCCCATGATGGATTATGGAGCAATCCGCAAGACTTCATCAAGCAAGCATAATCAAGAAAGGTGTTCCGTCTTAAAGCAGTCAAGATATTCATCATCTAGCTCAAGTGGAATATGCAAGGTTAAGGCATGTTCCTTGATAGGGTTCCTTTCTTATCGATCTCGTAGTGTAATTGGGAGATCAGTTTATAGGATAATTGGTCATACTATCAAGATGGATCTTGAATGAGTAACTTGATCATATCGTTCAAAGAGAGTTCAACCCCTTGCAAGCTCCAGTTCATCAAAAACGGATTTTGCACGGTAAACTTATTGCATTTTTGGTGTTGGGGGTTTCACCGATTAGTATTTTATAGAGAGTTCAAACATTTCATCATTTGGTTTTATCCTCCCTTGATGGAATATGATGGTTATATGCATGACCTTGTACGTAGAGCCTGTTGTGAGCTTCAATACAATCCCAAGATCATCAAAATCAGAGCCTAGATGGTCAAGTTATGGTCGTTTCAGCTTTGGTCTTTCTGCTAGTTTTCAGGGGGCAGACATTTTGAACCTTTCCGGGCCAGAATCCTCCCCACCCACCCACTCGCGAGGAACTTTCCATCTACCAGTAAAGGGCTCAAAATTGCCCCATTGTCCCAGAAACTCAGAGTTTTCGGGGGGAGGGGGGTCCAGCCCTTCTGCCCCATGGTCTCCTCCATTGTTGACCTTGAAGACCTTGTCACGTCTCTTGATTTTTTTGATTGAAAAGTGAGGAGATCTAAATCTACTTCTCCACCAATCAAAATCCTCTCTTGGCATGAGGAACATGTTAGATCTAGATCTTGGAATTTTTTGGATTTATTTTTTTGTTCTTCCTCCTTTATTCCCCCATAAGATTTTGTAGCTTTGGTGGAATTTGGGATGAAGGGCTTGAGCACTTCTGTTCTTGTCATTGTATAGGTGTATTAGTTTGAGTTCTCTTTGGAGAATTGATGAAGTGAAAGTTCATGGGATATTACTCTCAGGTGGTGCTTGTAACCAGATCTTTTACCTCTTGTGTTCTTGGAATCCTAGATGGTTTGTTGACCTTTTGTGGTATTGTGACCTTGGTGGAAATTACTTGGGATCCTCCAACTGTTCTGGAGTTTTCCTCAAGCTTGTGACATTTGTGGAGATTACTTAGGAGCCTCCAATTAAGATGTGGAGCTCACCCCATGCTTGTACATGTTAAGTGACCACCCTCAAGAGTCCCATAGTGGATTGAGGTTTTCCCTTTTGGTGGGAAGGATCGAGGAGAATACGGTGTGCCATTGTGCCTCTTAACTGGTAGTGTAAACTTCGGGATACATTATTGTCTCCGTGTGTCTAGGTTATTCCTTAACCCGAAGTTTACACTATTTGGAGTGCCTTGTGCCTCTTAACTGCTCCAACGGAGATTAGAGCCCCCAATAGTGTAAACTTCGGGATACATTATTGTCTCCGTGTGTCTAGGTTATTCCTTAACCCGAGCTTCTTTACTTATGCAATTTAATTTGTGATAGCCTTCATGCTTAAAGTTATATATCTTGCTATCACCTTGTTGCTTGTCTTGCTCAGAATAAGTATTTTGTGCACATATGTGAACCCTAGTTTGTAGGTTTTGTTCTTTTCAAGTTAAACGTTAGTTTTATTCCACACTTTTCAAGCCCCTCATATAAAAGGTTTTGAACTTCCTATTCACCCCCTCTAAGAGGCATCCTTGTACCTTAAATTGGTATCAGAGATTGGTCTCTCTTCTTAGGCTTCACCAGCTTTGGAGTAAATATGTTGTCTAGGGGACATTGACACTTTTATATTTGATGGCAAAAATTATGGTGTTTGGAAAGTTCGCATGCTTGATCATTTTCAAGTCATGGACCCAAATATAGAGTGAATTGTAAATATAGAATCCTAAGGACTCCCGGTACCGATCTTTTAAGGATTGGAAAAGTTATATCTCAATGCTCAAGCTACTAATGTGATTGTTAATTCTTTGAGCAATGTAGTTACTTTCTCAATTATGCCTTTTCAGAGCGCTCATCAATTGTGGACAAAGCTTCAAGATATATATATGTGTCCAATACTATTGATGACGATTGTACTCCTTCCACTACTATATATGATGAACTCGGATGCATGTAAAATGCATACATAAACTTTGTAGTTTAATTGATATGTATTACCACATAATTGCATCTTATATAATGTTATAATGATGTTTTATATTGAATTTTGGGGATTTACCAGTGATCCCCCTTATTTTGGTTATAACTCTGCATAACAGGAAAACACTGTTTTCTGTATTTTTAATTTTCAAGGACCTAAACAAAGTTAAATTGACCTTCGATTTTTCGAGGCTTAATATTTTGTGAAGAGAACGACCTGGAGCGCTGGAACCTCACGAGGGGAGCCCATAGGGCCAAAAGAGCCTAGGTGAGGGACCATACCATGCTAGGTATTCCCCCCTCGAGCACCATCAGTCGTCCGTCTTCATCTCCAAATCGACATTTTGACCTAAAAACACATATAAAAAGGTAGCATATTTGTATTTCAAAAATCATGTCGAAGTACCTAAGACTATACTTTGTTAATTCTTAATTCTAGATTTCTTGGATTTTTTTCCTTTCTAGAGGAGCATAAGAGAGATTTCTTGCATCATCTCTATGATAGGACATGATACCTGATACGTCCAAAACGTATCTACTTTCCCAAACACTTTTGTTGTTGTTTGCCCTCTATCTTGTGTGTTTTGAATACAACTAACACGGACTAACGCTGTTTTCAGCAGAATTGCTTTGGTGTCTCGTTTTTGTGCAGAAATCCAACTTTCGGGAAAATTCCCGAAAAATATAGAAAAACCCATATTTGACCTGAAGACTCCTGGAGCCAGAAGACGAGACGGAGGGGGCCACAAGGGGCCCACACCCACCCTTCGCGCGGGACAGGCCTTGGCCGCGCCTAGGGGTGGTCTGGCCGCCTCGGCCACCCTCTCGACCTCTCCTTCGCACTATATAAGCCTCCTAACCTGAAAACCAAGGGGGGTTCGATGTTTTTCCAGAGAGAGTTCTGCTGCTCCACCGCCACCAGAAAACCCAATCCGGGGACCAAACTCCCGGCACGGGATGGGGATTTGGAGGAGATCATCGCCATCGCCATCACCGACGCCTCTCCATCAACCATCCATGATTTCCCCATCCATGTGTGACTAATTACCCGCTGTAGACTATAGGGGATGGTAGAGATTGGATGAGATTGGTCATGTAATAGCTATAAGATTGTTATGGGCATAGTGCCTAGTATCAGTTGTTAGTTCTTTGACATTGTTGCAACTTCCTATGCGTAATGCTTGTCACTTTGGGCCCGAGTGCCATGATCTCAGATCTAAACATGTTATTGACTCATGAGGATAATTATTGGTTTTTTATCATATCTGCAAGTTGTATACACATATTGTTGTCCGGAACCCGAGGCCCCAAGGTGACGATAATTGGGATAACCGGAGGGGATGGCTATGATGTGAGGGTCACGTGTGTTCACGAAGTATTAATACTTTGCTCGGGTACTCTATTAAAAGGAGTACCTTAATTACCAGTAGTTTCCCTAGAGGCCCCGCTGCAACGGGCTGGTAGGACAAAAGATGTCGTGCAAGTTTCTCATTGCGAGCACGCACGACTAAATAGGAACACACGCCTATGGTTATATTATGCTAGGATACTTATATCATTATTACTTGAAATGCTTATGTCTTGCTATTATATGGACTCTCTCATTCATGCAGCACCCGTTCATCCATCCCTGTGCCTACATTATTTAATCATGTTGTCTACTGCAATCATTGCTACTTCTTTTATTTTGCATCTTGCTTTTTACTACTACCACTGATGTTACTACTGATAAACTGTTGCGAGCAAGTCATCTGTTAAAGCTTATAAATATTCTTTGGCTCCCCTTGTGTCGAATTAATAAATTTGGGTTTTACTTCCCTCGAAGACTGTTACGATCCCATATACTTGTCGGTAATCAAGACTATTTTATGGCACCATTGATGGGGAGCATAGCTTTATTTACAAGCCCACTTGAAGGTGATATTGTTCGCTGTAATTTATTCATTATGGGGAAAGCTCCTGAATCAAACTTTCCTATATTGCCATCCACTATAATAAGATGTACAACTCTGAACATCTCTGTTGCTCTTGATTCGCCATCTGTTATGAGTAAGCTTCTTACTCCACCCTTTGAAACGTTGAGTAAGCTGCTGGCACATGGGACCCGCATGTCAACCTCTATGTCCATCAACTTTTTTTTCTTGGATTTTTTTTGACCCCCTAATTTCTAGCTACTTTCTTTTCTTTTGATCTCAAGCCGCATTTCAAACATTGAGACCGCTGCAAAAATGGGACCCGCATGTCATCCTCTATGTACAATAAATCTTGGATTATTTTTGGCACCTCATATTTGGTCACTTGCGTTTTTTCTTTCGATCTCATGCCTCCTTTGAAACGTTGAGTAAGCTGCTGGCTCATGGGTCCCCCATGTCATCCTCTACGAACAATAAAAGTTTCCTTTCTTGGAGTTATTTTTGACCCCTAATTTCTGGCTATTTGCCTTTTTCTTTTGATCCCCTGCCCCCTTTGAAACGATGAGGACGCTGCTGGCAGGTCGGTCCCACATGTCATCCTCTATGAACAATAAAAGTTTCCTTTGGTGGATTTATTTTTTACCCCTAATTAATTTCTCGGCTATTTCCTTTTTTTCTTTTGATCCCCTGCCTTGGAAACGTTAGGATGCTCGCCTCATGGGTCCCGCATGTCATCCTCTCGAACGATAAATGTTTTCTTTTCTTGGATTTTTTTACCAACTGATTTTTAGTTTTTTATTTTATTTTCGATCCCCTGCCGCCTTTGAAACGTTGACGACGCTGTGGCTCATGGGTCCCGATGTCAGCCTCTCCCGTACAAGAAACATGTGATATCTTGATTATTTTCCAGACAATAAACAGTGTATTTCGCTCCGAGCTATTGCAAACGGATAAATTAAATCTTCATTTTTACATAAACAAACTTATATGTTGAGTGTCCTTGTTTTTTGTTTTTGCGAAGCATAGGACTTTCCTGTTTTTTTTTTGAGAAAACCGAACTTTCCTGTTTTGGAGTGGGCTGAAATTGTACGAGTCAAAAGGCCCAGAGATAGTTCGAAGGCCCAGATGTCCAGATGCAGCCCAATTGAAATCTTTCTTTTTGGATTTTTTCACCCCCTGATTTCTGGCTACTTCATTTTTCTTTTGGTCCTGTGCAAAATGGGTCCCAAATGTCATCCTCTATGTACAAGAATTTCTTTTCTTGGATTATTTTCGGGTCCTGATATTTGGTTACTTGCCTTTTCTTTCGATCTCATGCCGCCTTTGAAACGTTGAGGAAGCTGCTGCTTGGGTCCCGCATGTCATCCTCTATGAACAATACAAGTTTCCTTTCTTGGAGTTATTTTTGACCCCTAATTTCTGGCTACTTCCTTTTTCTTTTGATCCCCTGCCGCCTTTGAAACGTTGAAAACTTTCTTTTCTTTGATTATTTTTGGCACCTCATATTTGGTCACTTGCCTTTTTCTTTCGATCCCCTGCCGCCTCTCAAACGGTGATACATCTGCTGCAAAATGGGACCCGCATGTCATCCTCTATGTACTATAAAACTTTCTTTTCTTGGATTTTTTTGGCTCCTGATATTTGGTCACTTGCCTTTTTTCTTTCGATCCCCTGCCGCATCTCAAACGGTGATACCGCTGCTGCTAAATGGGACCCGCATGTCATCCTCTATGTACAATAAAGTTTCTTTTCTTGGATTATTTTTGGCTCCTGATATTTGGTCACTTGCCTTTTTCTTTCGATCACATGCCGCCTTTGAAACGTTTAGGAAGCTGCTGGCTCATGGGTCCCGCATGTCATCCTCTATGAACAATAAAAGTTTCCATTGTTGGAGTTATTTTTTACCCCTAATTTCTGGCTACTTCCTTTTTCTTTTGATCCCCTGCCGCCTTTGAACGTTGAAGAATCTGCTCGCTAATGGGTCCCACATGTCAGCCTCTATGGACGATAAACCTTTCTTTTCTTGGAGTTATTTTGACCCCTAATTTCTGGCTATTTTGCCTTTTTTTTGGATCCCGTGCTGCCTTGGAAACGTTGAGGATGCTGCTGCCACATGGGTCCCGCATGTCATCCTCTCAGAACGATAAATGTTTCTTTTCTTCGATTTTTTTACCAACTGATTTTTGATTTATTTTTTCTTTCGATCCCCTGCCGCCTTTAAAACTTTGACGACGCTGCTGGCTCATGGGTCCCGATGTCAGCCTCCCCGTACAAGAAACATGTGATATCTTGATTATTTTGCAGACAATAAAAAGTGTATTTCGCTCTGAGCTATTGCAAACGGATAAATTAAATCTTTATTTTTACATAAACGAACTAATATGAATCTCCTTGTTTTTGTTTTGTTTTTGCGAAGCATAGGACTTTCTTGTTTTGGAGTGGGCTGAAATTGTACGAGTCAAAAGACGTCCAGCAGGTTAGAAGGCCCAGATGGCCAGGCAGCCCCAATTTATATCTTCCTTATCTTGGATTATTTTTTGATCAAAAGGCCCAGCAGGGGTACATCCTTTTTCTTTTGGTCCTGTGTGCCGCCTTGGAAACGTTGAGGACGCTGCTGCCTCATGGGACCCGCATGTCATCCTCTATGAACTATGAACTCTAAAAGTTTCTTTTTTCTTGGATTTTTTTTCACCCCTCTGATTTTTGGCTATTTCCTTTTTCTTTTGTTCCCCTGCCGCCTTGGGACCCGTATGTCATCCTCTATGTACAAAAAACTTTCTTTTCTTGGAGTTTTATTCCCCCTAATTTCGGGCTACTTTCGTTTTCTTTTGATCTCAAGCCGCATTTGAAACGTTGAGACCGCTGCTGCAAAATGGGACCCACATGTCATCCTCTATGTAAAATAAAAGTTTCTTTTCTTGGATTATTTTTCACGCTCTGATTTTTGGCTATTTCCTTTTTCTTTCGATCCCCTGCTGCTTGGAAACGTTGAGGATGCTGCTGCCTCATGGGTCCCACATGTCATCCACTATGAACAATAAAAGTTTCTTTTCTTCGATTTTTTTCACCCTCTGCTTTTTGGCTATTTCCTTTTTTTTGATCCCCTGCCGCCTTGGAAACGTTGAGGATGCTGCAGCGTCATGGGACCCGCATGTCATACTCTATGTACAATAAAAGTTTCTTTTCTAGGTTTTTCTGATATTTGGTCACTTGCCTTTTTCTTTCTATCTCATGCCGACTCTCAAAGGTATAATAAAAGTTTCTTTTCTTGGATTATTTTTGGCTCCTGATATTTGGTCACTTGCCTTTTTCTTTCGATCTCATGCCGTCTTTGAAACGTTCAGACCGCTGCTACAACATGGGACCCTATGTCATCCTCTATGTACAATGAAAGTTTCTTTTCATGGATTATTTTTTGCTCCTGATATTTGGTCACTTTCCTTTTTCTTTCGATCTCATGCCGCCTCGGCCCTCTGAAACGACGAGTAAGTTGTTGGCTCATGGGACCCGCATGTCATCCTTATACGTCCAATTTGCATCACTATTTTGTATCATAATTTGCTGTTATTCATTGATATATTTCATATTGGGACACAATACTTATGTTATTTCATCTATTTTGCATGTTTCATCATCATTGGAGGATCAAGCACCGGAGCCAGGATTCTGCTGGAAAAAGCACCGTCAGAACACAATATTTCGGAAGATCAACTGTGGGAGGAAATTTCACGTAAATTCCTATTTTTCCAGATGACGGAGGGAGCCAAAAGGGGAAGCAGAGAGGAGCCACTGTGGGCCCAGACCCTAGGGCGGCGCGGCCCATGGCCTGGCCGCGCCACCCTGTGGCCTGGGGGCCCCAGCCCCTTTCGCTTCCTTTTCTTCGCGTACTCCTTCGTCCCGAAAACCTAAGCCACAGAGAGGACCTCACGAAGGGTTACAGCCGCCTCTGCGGGGCGGAGAACACCAGAGAGAAAAGAGCTCTCCGGCGGGCAGGAATCCGCCGGGGAAATTCCCCCGGAGGGGGAAATCGACGCCATCGCCATCGTCATCGAGCGGGACATCATCTCCATCATCATCATCATCTCCACCATCTACACCGCCATCACCACCGCTGCACCTCGTCACCGCTGTAACAATTCGGGTTAAATCTTGATTGTATGATAGGGGAAACTCTCCCGGCATTATTCTATACTTGTTGTAGATGCTATTGAGTGAAACCATTGAACCAAGGTTTATGTTCAGATTGTTATTCATCATCATATCACCTCTGATTGTATTCCATATGATGTCTCGTGAGTAGTTCGTTTAGTTCTTGAGGACATGGGTGAAGTCTAAATGCTAGTAGTGAATTATGGTTGAGTAATATTCAATGTTATGATATTTAAGTTGTGGTGTCATTCTTCTAGTGGTGTCGTGTGAACGTCGACTACACGACACTTCACCATTTATGGGCCTAGGGGAGTGCATCTTGTATTCGGTTGCTAATTGCGGGGTTGCCGGAGTGACAGAAACCTGAGCCCCCGTTAGTATATCGATGCAAGAGGGATCGCAGGATCTCAGAGTTTAAGGCTGTGGTTAGATTTATCTTAATTACTTTCTTGTAGTTGCGGATGCTTGCAAGGGGTATAATCACAAGTATGTATTAGTCCTAGGAAGGGCGGTGCATTAGCATAGGTTCACCCACACAACACTTATCAAAACAATGAAGATTATTTAGCCACATGAAGCGAAAGTACTAGACTAAAATCCCCATGTGTCCTCAGGAACGTTTGGTCATTATAAGTAAACAAACCGGCTTGTCCTTTGTGCTAAAAAGGATTGGGCCACTCGCTGCAATTATTTCTCTCGCATTTTACTTACTCGTACTTTATTTATCTGCAACATCAAAACCCCTTGAATATTTGTTTGTGAGCATTTACAGTGAATCCTTCATCGAAACTGCTGCTTCTGCTCCTCGTTGGGATCGACATTCTTACTTATCGAAGATACTACGATACACCCTATACTTGTGGGTCATCAAGACTATTTTCTGGCGCCGTTGCCGGGGAGTGAAGCGCTATTGGTAAGTGGAATTGGTAAGGAAATTTACTGTTTGTGCTGATTTTATTTCTGCCTGCTGCTATAAATCATTATGGAGAGATCTTCTCTTCAATTTCTATTTGGGAAATCTACTACTACTGCAACGGTAGTGGATGAAGCGCCAGGTGAGGAAGTAGTACCATATAAAATACCTATGAAAATTATTGAACGTGTTATGGATAACCGCTATGAAGGGGATGGAACTGTCCATCCTGGTGATCATTTACTGTTTTTGCATGAATTATGCGGGTTATTCAAATGTGCAGGTATTTCTATGAATGAAGTTAGGAAGAAACTATTCACTATATCGCTGTCTGGTAAAGCGGCGCACTGGTATAAATTGCTGAAGAATGGTGATTCTATTGATTGGGAGGACATTGTGCCTTTATTTTATTCCAAATTTTATCCTCCAAGTGAAATTCACAAAGATCGGAACCGCATATATAATTTCTGGCCTCATGATGGAGAGAGTATTGCCCAAGCTTGGGGGAGATTGAAGTCTTTAATGCTCAAATGCCCCATTCATGAGCTTCCTGGTAATGTTATTATTGATAATTTCTATGCAAGACTTTCTTTTCAAGACAAGACCTTGCTGGATACTTCTTGTTCTGGATCATTTACACGCAACAAAGAAGAGTTTAAAAGGGACCTTCTTGATCGGATCCAAGAAAATACTGAAGGATGGGAGAACGACAAAGATAGAGAATCAGGTATAATTTATGATTATAAATGCATTGAAGCTTTTATGGATACTGATAAATTTCGTAATATGAGTGCTACATATGGTCTTGATTCCCAAGTTGTTGCAAATCTTTATAAAGCTTTTGCCTCTCATTATGAATTGCCTAAGAAGAATTTTGATAAGTATCATGAACCGTATAAAGATAAAGTTGATTCATCTGTAAACAAATGTGTAGTGATTGAAACTGTTGATAATGTTATTCCTGAAGCTTATATTGAAAAAACTCCTTTCCCTGCTAAAATGAAGGAGTACTCTGTCATATCTAGTGCGGTTAATAAAAGTGAAAAGAAACCTAAAGAACCTGAAGAACAAATTAAAATTGAACCTGCTGTTGCAATAGTTAAAGATCTTGTGACTGAAAATGTGGAGGATGGTCATATTATTTTCTGTGAAGATGCTTCTAATATTGTTTCACATCCTAATAAACCCAAACAAGTTAGTGTTCCTATGCTATCTGTTAGAATTGGTGATCATTGCTATTATGGTTTATGTGATATTGGTGCAAGTGTTAGTGCTATTCCTTATGAGCTTTACACGGAGATTATGCACGAAATTGGTTCTTGTGAACTTGAAGATATTGATGTGGTTATTCATTTGGCTAATAGAGAAACTATTTCTCCAATTGGTATTGTTCGAGATGTGGAAGTTCTATGTGGTAAGATTAAATATCCTGCTGACTTTTTGGTACTTGGTTCTGCTGCTAGTGATCATTGTCCTATCATTTTTGGTAGACCTTTTCTAAATACTTGTGGAGCTATTATAGATTGTAAGAAAGAGAAAATTTTGACTAGATTTGCTGGTGAACCTTATGAATTTAACTTTTCTAAATTTACCAAAACTCCTTATAAAGCTGACTTGCCTAGTAATGATTTTAAAATGGAGCAGTGTGCATCTATTGTTCTTGTTCCTAATAATCCTTTGCAGCAACATTTGGAGAATAGTGAAAGTGAAGCTTTTAGGAAAGAAAGAGATGAGCTTGAGGAAATTTTTCTTCGCCAACCTATTCTCAAGCATGATTTACCGGTGGAAGATTTGGGTACAACACCGCCACCGAAGGAAGATCCTGTTTTTGATTTAAAGCCTTTACCTGATAATCTTAAATATGCTCATATTGATGATAAGAAAATATATCCTGTTATTATTAGTTCTAAGCTTTCAGAGATTGAGGAAGAAAGGTTATTGGAAATATTGAAGAAACACCGAGGAGCTATTGGCTATACTCTTGATGATTTGAAAGGGATTTCTCCTTCTATTTGCCAACATGCTATTAATATGGAAGAAGATGCGAAGCCTGTTGTTGAACATCAACGTCGTCTAATTCCAAAGATGAAAGAAGTGGTAAGGAACGAGGTATTAAAACTTCTTGAAGCTGGTATTATATATCCTATTGCTGATAGTAGATGGGTTAGTCCTGTGCATTGCGTTCCTAAGAAAGGAGGAATGACTGTTGTGCCTAATGATAATGATGAGCTTATTCCTCAAAGAATAGTTGTAGGGTATAGAATGTGCATTGATTTTCGAAAAGTTAATAAAGTTACTAAGAAAGATCATTACCCTTTACCCTTTATTGATCAAATGCTAGAAAGGTTATCTAAAAATACTCATTTTTGCTTTCTTGATGGTTATTCTGGGTTTTCACAAATTGCTGTTAAAGCTAAAGATCAAGAGAAAACCACGTTTACTTGTCCTTATGGAACTTATGCTTATAGGCGTATGCCTTTTGGTTTATGTAATGCTCCTGCTACTTTTCAAAGATGCATGTCTGCTATTTTTCATGGTTTTTGTGAAAGTATTGTAGAGGTGTTCATGGATGATTTTTCTGTCTATGGGAATTCTTTTGATAATTGCTTGCGAAACCTCGATAAAGTTTTGCAGAGATGTGAAGAAACTAACCTTGTTCTTAATTGGGAGAAATGCCACTTTATGGTTAATGAAGGAATTGTATTGGGACATAAAATTTCCGAGAGAGGTATTGAAGTTGATAGAGCTAAAGTTGAAGCAATTGAGAAGATGCCCTATCCGAGGGATGTTAAAGGTATTCGTAGTGTTCTTGGTCATGCTGGGTTTTATAGGAGATTTATTAAAGATTTCTCTAAAATTTCAAAGCCTCTTACTAATCTTCTTCAAAAAGATGTACCTTTTGTTTTTGATGATGATTGTAAGGAAGCTTTTGAAACTCTAAAGAAAGCCTTAACAACTGCTCCTGTAGTTGAACCTCCTGATTGGAATTTGCCTTTTGAAATTATGTGTGATGCTAGTGATTTTGCTGTAGGCGCTGTTCTTGGACAGCGGGTAGATAAAAAATTAAATGTTATTCATTATGCTAGTAAGACTCTTGATGCTGCTCAAAGAAATTATGCTACAACTGAAAAGGAATTGTTAGCTGTAGTCTTTGCTTGTGACAAGTTTAGACCCTATATTGTTGATTCGAAAGTTACTATTCATACTGATCATGCTGCAATTAGATACCTTATGACAAAGAAAGATGCTAAGCCAAGGCTTATTAGATGGGTACTTCTGTTGCAAGAATTTGATTTACATATTATAGATAGGAAAGGTGCTGATAATCCTGTTGCTGATAATTTGTCTAGATTGGAAAATATTGCTTATGATCCTGTTCCTGTTAATGATAGTTTTCCAAATGAACAATTGGCTGTAATAAAGGTGAGCTCGCGAGAGAGCCCTTGGTATGCAGATTATGCTAACTTTATTGTTTCGAAGTATTTGCCTCCAACCTTTTCAGCTCAGCAAAGGAGGAAATTCTTTTATGACTTGAGGCATTATTTTTGGGATGACCCACACTTATATAAAGAAGGAGTGGATGGTATTATGCGAAGATGTGTTCCTGAATATGAACAACAGGAGATATTGAATAAATGTCATGGTAGTGTTTATGGAGGACATCACGCTGGAGATAGAACCGCGCAAAAGGTTCTACAATCAGGTTTTTATTGGCCAACACTCTTCAAAGATGCAAGGAAATTTATTTTATCTTGTGATGAATGTCAAAGAGTTGGTAATATCTCCAGACGCAATGAAATGCCTATGAATTATACTCTTGTTATTGAACCATTCGATTGTTGGGGATTCGACTTCATGGGTCCTTTCCCTTCTTCAGACGGTAACACTCATATACTTGTCGCTGTTGATTATGTTACTAAATGGGTAGAAGCTATACCTACAAAAAGTGCTGATGGTGAGACCTCTATAAAAATGCTTGTGGATGTTATATTTCCTAGATTTGGAGTACCTAGATATATTATGACTGATGGAGGTTCTCATTTTATTCATGGAGGTTTTAGAAAAACTCTTGCTAAGTATGGTATTAATCATAGAATTGCTTCTGCTTATCACCCTCAAACTAGTGGTCAAGTAGAATTATCAAATAGAGAGATTAAAGCTATCTTGGGAAAGACTGTTAATAAATCTAGAAAGAATTGGGCTAGCAAATTGAAAGAAGCATTATGGGCTTATAGAACTGCTTATAAAAATCCCATGGGAATGTCACCTTATAAAATGGTTTATGGAAAAGCTTGTCATTTACCTTTAGAACTAGAGCACAAAGCTTATTGGGCTGTTAGAGAACTAAATAAAGATCCTAAATTAGCCGGTAATAAGAGGTTGTTGCAATTAAGTTCTCTAGATGAATGGAGAAGTGAAGCTTATGAAAATGCTAAACTCTTTAAAGAAAAAGTTAAGAAGTGGCATGATAGAAGGATTATCAAAAGAGAGTTTAATGTTGGGGATAAAGTCCTATTGTATCGGTCTCGTCTCAGATTCTTTGCAGGGAAATTACTCTCGAAATGGGAAGGACCATATGTTGTTGAGGAGGTGTATCGTTCAGGAGCAATTAAAATTAGCTCTCTCCAAGGCAATGCCACACAAGTGGTGAATGGACAAAGACTCAAGCATTATATCTCGGGTGATTCTTATAATGTTGATGTTGATATTATTCAAGTGGAAACACCGGAGGCTTTCATCAAAGGACAAATTGACAGTCCGCCAGAACTGGACTTTGAATAGGTAACAGTACAGGTAATAAAAAGTCCGCGTTTACCTTTCCGAACATTATTTCTGCTGTTTTTAGAAAATATGAAAAATTACGGAATCGAAACGGAGTGGAAAAGACGCGCGAGGGCCCGTCACCACAGGCCGGCGCGGGCCCCACCCTGGCCGCGCCGACCTATGGTGACGGCACCTCGGCGTCCCGTTTCCACTCGTTTTCGGCCTGGAACCTTCCTTTTGTCGTAAAAATATTTGCTATATAATCCCCCGGACCCCTGGAGGTCCGTAATATCGTTTTCTCGTCGTGTTTTGTTTCGAGCTGTTTTCTGCCAGATTTGTTTTGATCTAGAAGCACCATGGTCTCCAACAACAAAGACAAGGGGCCTTGGAGGGAAGAGATGGATGAGAGGATCAATAAGGAGAAGGAGAAGATAGCATCAGCAAAAGGAGAGTGGGAAACTACGAGGAGTAAGCCAATTTTGGTGGGATCGGTTAATACTGGGCGTTCTTTTTCTCATAACTTGCAGGGAGCTCTTCCGCCTGCTCTGGACCTCGACTCTTTCCCTTGTGTGGAGGAAGCAATACGGGTTGCCGATGAGTTTTGTGATCAATATCGTGCTCTAAGAAGGGAAGTGGAGATACTTCAGGAGGAGAACCAGCGACTTCGCAGAATGCTGGAATATTACTCAATTCCCAGCACAAGGCCGTCACCGCCACACTCGGATAACAATGAGTCTTTTCAAATTTTGGTGCAGAATTGCAAAATTGAAAAGCTGAAGCTGAAGGAGATCCTTATGAAGCGCGAGAAGAATCCATCGCCATCATCACCGAAGGAGTAATTCATCATCGGTATTGGCATCCCCTTGGTTTATTCCAAGCTTGGGGGAGTGCCGCGGTATCACATCATCATTACCTTTATCTTTTACTATCAAGTAGTGTCATATCATGAGTAGGGAAGTTATCATATAGAATAGTATGCAATGTGGAAGTATCTCTCTTAGTTAGTTATCTATGTATCCGTTGGTGTGAGTTATCGTTATGGAATATTAATGAGAAGTCTTATCATTTACTTTTTGCACACCTTATTTTAGTTTGCAATCTCCATTATATGATTACTCTTGACATGAGTATTGATATCACTTTGGGAGCATCAAGTAAATCTATTTGGTTTTGGCAAACTTAGCATTGGTCAATAGCAACAACATCTTGATGTTTAATAGAAGAGAGAAATACACTTAGATATATTACTCTATTATCTCTATGCTTAGTATTCTGAAGTTAAAATTGCTTGTGCTTATGAGAAAGATGCATGATTGTTTCTATCATATGTATATTTGTTTGTTTCCCTCAACCTTTATGCTTGCTATCAAACCTTGCTAGCCAAAGACCTGTATCGAGAGGAGATGCTTCTCATACATCCATAACCTTAGACCAAACCTATGCCATTTGTGTCCACCATACCTACCTACTACATGGTATTTTCTGCCATTCCAAGTAAATACTTCATGTGCTACCTTTAAATTATTCAAACTACTACTCCTTATTTGTGTCAATGTTTTATAGCTCATGAGGAAGTATGTGGTGTTTTATCTTTCAATCTTGTTGGGCGGACTTTCACCAATGGACTAGCGGCACATCCGCTTATCCAATAATTTTGCAATAAGAGCTGGCAACGGGGTTCCCAGCCCCAATTAATAACTTTCATTAATAATTCTCTTCACATGTTTTGCTCTGATTTATCAGTAAGCAACTTAATTTTGCAATAGACACTCCTCCATGGTATGTGAATGTTGGAAGGCACCCGAGGATTCGGTTAGCCATGGATTGAGAAAGCCAAGGTTGGGGGGAGTGTCATCCTTAATAAAACTAAAATACATGTGTAAACAAAAGAGAAGGGGGATGATCTACCTTGCTGGTAGAGATGCCGTCCCTCATGGGAGCCGCTCTTTGAAAGGTTCGTTTGGCAAGGGGGTTAGAGTGCCCGCTACCATTCGTTGACAACAACAAACACCGCTCAAAATCTTACTTTTATGCTCTTTATATGATTTCAAAACTTGAAAAGCTCTAGCACATGATTTAATCCCTGCTTCCCTCTGCGAAGGGCCTATCTT
>JAUUTY010001575.1:0-20000 GCA_030979885.1 Lolium multiflorum
GAACTCGTACGTGAACCGGAGAGAAACTTGATATCATATGGGATGATTTTTGTTTCCACATGTACCTATGACCTAACCAAGCTCAAATGGAGGCATATGCCCACCGGGGGACCCCCGATGGGATGCAGTCAAAGGGGTAGACCGCGCGGTCAACAGAACTAGGGTTTCGTCGGAAATCGAGCATCGGATCTAGGGAATGGCCCCAAAACTTGTGTGTGTCCACATGGAATGCACAAAAGTGATTTGAGATGGTTCTATATCCAAGGCTACCCCCCAGGTGTGTCCGGCTTCTCGGACAGGGGTTCCTACACTTAGGCAGATTCTGCATGTATAGGGGGAACTCCCTCGTACGTGAACCGGAGAGAAACTTGATATCATATGGGATGATTTTTGTTTCCTCATGTACCTATGACCTAACCAAGCTCAAATGGAGGCATATGCCCACCGGGGGACCCCGATGGGATGCAGTCAAAGGGTAGACCGCGGGTCAACAGAACTAGGGTTTCGTCGGAAATCGAGCATCGGATCTAGGGAATGGCCCCAAAACTTGTGTGTGTCCACATGGAATGCACAAAAGTGATTTGAGATGGTTCTATATCCAAGGCTACCCCCAGGTGTGTCCGCTTCTCGGACAGGGGGTTCCTACACTTAGGCAGATTCTGCATGTATAGGGGGAACTCCCTCGGAGTTGAACCGGAGAGAAACTTGAGATCATATGGGATGATACTTGTTTCCACATGTACCTATGACCTAACACAACACAAAGGAAGAGAAAAGTCCATGGGTCAGCTGTCATCGGAGGTCGGTCAAAGGGGTAGATCTGCGGGGCTACCGGATTAGGGTTTTGTCTACCGGAGGGAATAGTGATGTAAGATAGGGTAATTATTGGTACTACATGTTCCGATGAACTAACACAACACAAAGTAAGAGAAAAGTCCATAGTTCAACTGTTATCGGAGGCCGGTCAAAGGGGTAGATCTGCGGGGCTCCCGGATTAGGGTTTCGTCTACCGGGGGGAATATTAAGTTAAGATATGGTAAAAATATTTATGTGCATTGTACGCCATCCCACCAGAGTTCAAACCCCAGGTTTGACATCTGTGTGTCTCATAAAGGCGGAATATTCATTCAGTGGGAGGCGACGTTCCCGTCGACAGCGAGGCGCCTGTGGTGACTTCGTCAATTTCAAGATCCAATCCGCCGGCTCAGTCTTCCGGAGGTGCTCATAGGGGTAGGGTGTGCGTGTGTGCGTTCATAGGGGTGAGTGTATGCGCGTGTATGTGAGCGTCTGCGCACTGTGTTTCTCAAAAAAAAAAAAAAAAAAATTCTATGCCGAGGCCACCCTGCGTATAGCCGGCCCTCGGCATAGGGGGGGCGCCGGACCCGTTTAGGGCGCCTGGTCGAGCCGGACCCGCCCGCGCCCATCTCCTCCCCCCGCGCCCATCTCCTCCACCCGCCCGAGCCCATCTCCCTCCCCCCGCGCGCCCGCCGCCACCAGCCCTGCGCCGCCTGCGCCGCCGCTTCCGCCGCCGCCGCCCGCCGCCGCCGCCCGCCCTCCCTCCCCGCCGGCTCTCCCCACCTCCCGCTCGCCCCTCTGCGCCTGCGCGCCGCCCTCCCGTCGCCGGCCGCCCCGCCGGGCCGCCCGCCGGGCCGCCGCCTGCCTCTCCCGCCGCCGCGCCGCTCCCGGCCTCCCGCCGCCCGCCTCCCGAGCCCGCCCGCCTCTCCTATGGTAATTTTTTTTTCATTTTTTTAACTTTTATTTGTAATATTGTATGCTATTTAGAAATACAAATAGAATGGAAAATGTGAAAATGTGAAAATGTGAAATAGAAAATGTGAAATAGAAATACAAATAGGAAATGGAAATAGGTGAAAGGTGAAAATAGAAAATGTGAAATATAGGAAATATGTGAAATGTTTGTGAAAGGTGAAAATAGAAAATGTGAAAATGTGAAATAGAAAATGTGAAATAGAAATACAAATATGTGAAATAATTTGTTTTTTAAAATGGAAATAGGTGCCGTCGTGACCGCCGACCTCGTGACCGCTCCGTGTCCCGCTCCGTGACCGCCGTGTCCGTGATTCTCTCCGGTCGCCGAGGGTGAGCTAAAACATCGCCTCCCCTTCTCCGCATTTTCTTATGTCACTAGATTCATTTTCCAAGTCCAGTTGCGTAACCTAGGTGTCACTTCCCGTCCGCGAGCGTTACGCGGATAAATATGCATTAGTGGTCCGCATATTTTGAACCGTAACGCTTGCGGCATTTACGGGACAGTCGGCGGATGCGTAGTTGTCTACGTTTTCCATGTTCTACTCCGGTCCGAGTCAGGATTTCGGCGGCGCCTCCCCGTTGTTCTCCGGATGCACATCCTCTCGGCTTTTTGCCGAGACGTGTATCGGGAGAGCAGCGGGGAGGTGCTGCCGAAATTCTGACTTGGACCGGGGTAGAGCATGGAGAACGTAGCCAACTACGGATCCGGCGGCTGCTAGGAGCCCACCTAGTAGAGATGTAGGTTGATGCATGCGTTTCGCCCGGTAAAATAAATAAAAATATGATGCATTTAATTTCCTATTTGATATAAATGCTATGTCTGTGGTTTGGCTCCCAATAAAGCAGAGGATGGCTGATAATGGATGGATGTACAATGAGCGTGTTAGTGCGACTGAGAAAACAGATGAGTGGACAAGGAAGACCCATTTTCTAGTGAATGAGTTAGCGCGTGGTACAAAGGGGCTGGTTCGGGCACTTTGCCCTTGTGTTCGCTGCGTGAAGCGTCAACGTCGTGGGAAGGATGAAATGTATAGACACCTTCTGCAATATGGGTATATGCATGGGTACGTCGCGGAAATCGACTTTGATGAGCGCGAACGTGACAGAGGTGAGGTGATGCGGCAGCGGCTCAATGGCAATGAGTACGATGGAATTAGAGACTTTCTAGATGATCTCGTCCATGCCGATGTCCCGGATTCGCCACCTCCAGAACCGGAGGCGCCGCCAGAACCGGAGGAACCAGAGCCAACCGCGAAGGCCTTCTATGATATGATTGCCGCGGCTAAGAGGCCTCTGTACGAGGGCGCCGCGATTTCTCAGCTCGATGCCATCTCCCAATGTCTAGCCGACAAGACCCGGTACAACACCACCCGTGAGGGCTTTGAAGCAAGTCTGAAAACAACTGGTAACATGTTGCCCAAAGATCATTGTCTGCCTCAAAGCCTGCACGCGACGAGGAGAATGATGAAGGACCTCAACATGGATTATCAAAGGATAGACTGTTGTCCCAAAGGCTGCGTTCTATTTTGGAGACAGTATGCGGAGGACAAGTACTGTCCCATCTGTAAGCAGTCTAGGTATGAAGAGGTAACGGGAAAGGATGGTCAGGTGAGGCAGTCAAGCACCGCAAAGTCGATTCTTCGATATCTCCCATTCATAAAAAGAATCCAGCGGCTTTACATGCACGAGGAGACAGCCAAACAGATGACGTGGCACAAGTATGGGAAGAGATTCGTGGACGAAAACAAGAAGTTGAAGATGGGACATCCATCCGATGGTACGGCATGGAAGAACTTCGATACAAAACACCCGCTTAAGGCAGCCGAGGCTCGGAATGTCAGAATTGCGATAGCAACAGATGGTTTCAATCCATATGGTATGTCGACTGCCAATTACAGTTGCTGGCCCGTGTTTGTTATTCCGCTCAATCTCCCTCCCGGAGTCCTAATGACGAGGAAGACCATGTTTCTGTCGCTGATCATTCCAGGCCCTCATTACCCGGGGAAGAATTTGAGTGTCTACATGCAGCCGATTGTGGAAGATTTGAACCACTCTTGGCACCACGGGACATTGACGTACGACCGAGCATCGAAGACAAACTTCTGCATGAGAGTTTGGTTGCAGTATACCATGCATGACATGCCCGGGTACGCCCTAACATGTGGATGGTGTACAGCTGGTAAGTGGCCATGCCCAGTGTGCAGGCATCGGCTTGAGTTCCTTTGGCTACAGAAGGGTCGCAAGTATGTTGCGTTTGACACGAATCGACAGTTCCTCAAAAGGAGGCATCCGTTTAGAGAAGACAAAAAGAACTTCAAGAAGGGCAAAGTTGTGCATGAAAAAAAAGATGTGCCGAAGTTTGATGGTACACTTGTTGAAGCCGAGCTACGTGCTCTCGTGCCGGCAGCGACGCCAACTGGCCATCAATTTGAGGGATATGGTGTAACGCACAACTGGACTCACGAGGCGGCTTTAACGAAGCTCGAGTATTACAAGGACCTCGAACTTCCCCATAACATCGATGTGATGCACACTGTAAAGAATGTCGCGGAGTCCGTCTTTCACACATGCCTGAACATTCCCGGGAAGTCAAAGGATAATGTCAAGGCTAGAGTCGATATTGAGATCCTCTGTGATAGGGAAAAATTACACATGAAGCGTCCTATTGGCCGTCAAAAGAATTGGTTCAAGCCGCATGCCAACTTCTGCCTTGATTCCATCCAAAAGAAGGAGGCATTCAGGTGGCTCAAATACGTCGTGATGTTCCCGGATGGTTATTGCTCGAATATGAGTAAGGGAGTTAATCTTTCGACGGGAAAAGTCACCGGGCTCAAGAGTCACGACTATCATATATGGATTCAGCGGCTCATGCCGGTGATGCTTCGAGGGTATATCCCCGAGAAAGTCTGGCGAGTGCTTGCGCAGTTGAGCCATTTCTTCCGCACGCTATGTGCTAAGCAGATATGTCCCGAGGTTATTGCAAAGCTACAACATACAGTGCCGGAGTTGCTATGCAATTTGGAGATGATATTTCCGCCAGGCTTCTTTACTCCGATGGCACATCTCATTGTGCACCTCGCCAACGAGGCACTCTTGGGTGGTCCGGTGCAGTTTCGTTGGCAGTTCTGTATTGAGAGAGAGTTTAAGTATATTCGAAAGATAACTGGAAACAAGGCAAAGATTGAAGCATGCATAGCTGAGGCAATATGCCTTCGGGAGATGGCAGATGCCGCGACAACGTACTATCCCGATGATGTTCCCACTCAGCATAACCCGGTCACTCGTTACAATGTCGACGTGCCCGAGAATGACCCCAAGCTAAAACTATTCCAATTCCCCGGTGGCAAGGCTGGTAAAGGAACAAAATATAAATTGGATAACGAAGAGAAGGATTGTATAATGCTATATGTGCTTACGAACATGGAGGAAGTGATCCCATTCGTAAGGTAAAATGGTGAACAAATTACTTTGCAGCTAGTAACCTCGTCTCGGTCTAATGCTTATTTACTCCTTTCAGCAAATTCACGGATGAAATGTGGCCGTATGATGAATTGCCCGAACCCTCGGAGATGGACACTCTACTGAAAGAGGGTGCTCCCGGAATTAATAAAAACTTTGTGACATGGTTCATGGAAAAAGTAATTTCTAACCTTTCCTCTTACATTGCAACATGTGACTTGTCCCTCTTATTACACGTAACTAATGCACACAACAAATTTGAAATGTTCTTGTAGGGCCGTGAGAGAAACGTTGATATGATAGATGAGTTGAAATGTGTTTCCCAAGGTTGTAGCCGTGAGGTGACCAAGTATGAGAAGTATGATGTGAATGGGTTTCGCTTCCACACAGAGACGCACCAGAAGGGCCGGGCGAATCCCAAAACGATAAATACTGGGGTCTTCACCAAAGGAGCCAACAACTTTGATTACTACGGAAGGTTACAAAGTGTATACGAGTTGACATTCAATCGTACGAACGTGCAACTCAATATCGTCGTGTTCAAGTGTCATTGGTTCGACCCAATAGGTGGACAGAGAAGTGATAAGTCCATTGGGTTAGTTGAAGTTAAGCCTTCAACCACCTATAGCGGAGCCGATGTCTTTGTTGTGGCTCACCAAGCCAAGCAAGTTTATTATTTGCCCTACCCATGCCAGAAAGCGGAACTCAAGGATTGGGAAGTCGTCTTCCAGGTATCGCCACATGGTAACCTACCGATTCCCTCTGATGATGATTACAACAACATTGACCCCGTGACATACGAGGGGATTTTCTATCAAGAGGAACAGGACTTCGGGGAATATATTTTAGAACCGTTTGTTCAAGAGGACCTCGGGAACGATGCAGAAACTCGTGGTGAGTCAGTGGTGGATCTAAAGGACATATCTATGCTGGAGAAGTTACTTGAGGCGAATGACAATTATGATGAGCCTCCACCCGTCGACCCTTCAACTTTGTACTCACAAGATAGTGATAGTGATAGTGATCCAGAGAAAGAGAAAGAGAAAGAGAAAGAGACGGAGTATGAGAGTGAGCGTGAGAGCGATGATGGCTGGTGAGGGTCTTTTATTCTTAGTATTTATTTGTCAACATGCTTCTTAATTGCATTGTGTCTTTTATTCTTAGTATTTATTTGTCAACATGCTTCTTAATTGCATTGTGTCTTTTATTCTTAGTATTTATTTGTCAACATGCTTCTTAATTGCATTGTGTCTTTTATTCTTAGTATTTATTTGTCAACATGCTTCTTAATTGCATTGTGCCTTTTATTCTTAGTATCTTCATATAATATGTCTTTGTGCTTAACTGTTTTATTCTTCTCAATGCAGGTGACTGAACAATATGAGCAGCGGCAAGGCAGACTCCGAGAGCTTGCTTAAGACGCTGGCGCAGGTGAAGAGGAATATTCCTAGACCACCCACTAGACGGAGTGATCGAGCCCCGGTGCGCAATCCGCGTTACGACGATGGTACCGATGGAGGACGAGGACGAGGAGGACGAGGAGGACGAGGTGGAGGACGAGGAGGACGAGGAGGACGAGGTGGAGGACGAGGTGGCGGCGGGGTACACATGGACTTTGACGAGCCACCCTCCGCTTCTGGCGACGTGGCTCCTGAGTTGTTCCTAGAGGGTCCGTCTAGTGGGGAGGTGGAGATGGAGACAGAGTCTACACACGAGTCGGACTCTAGGGCTGAGTTGGAGGTGATGGAGGATGGGGGTGCGCCGAAGCCCTTGAAGCTTCGTGGAGAAGCTAGAGTCCCCGATGCGAGGAAGGAGCCGAAGACCCATGATGACAAGGCCCTTATCATTCCTTCGAGCGATGAGTAAGTGTACTACTTCAGAAATTTCGAACATGTATTTTCATCTTGGGCATAATAAACAATTTGGCATGTGTACTAATGTGTGATTTATTTGCAGCAACTGGACATGGGATGCCAAGCCCCCCCGCATGCCTAACAGCTTGCTTGGGGCTCTGATTAAGAAGTTCTGGCCCGGCAGATACACTCCCCTTAGCACGGTCCCCGGTGGCGCGACGAAGCTAGCCACTACTTGGGCGGACTATGAGGATGCCCCTGCCGTAGGCTTCGCGACAGCTGCTGAGGCTGTGACCACCAAGTTCTGGGTAAGGCATATATTTCTCGAGCACCGTTCATAGTTAATGACCCTAATGTGCTAACTCATGACTTTCACAACTCATTTATGCATGATTGAAGTGCTTCTATCGTGTGGACCCGGAGCATGACACGCAGGCGCGTCTCACTTTGCGTGGCGCTTGCGAGAGGTTGACACCGCAGCAGTGGTACAACCAAAAGTTCACCAGCGCTAGTGCCTTCTGGGCTAACAAGGGTAAGAGGGTCAAGAAGGAGTACTATGTTGGTAACCA
Source organism: Lolium multiflorum (assembly GCA_030979885.1). Classification (NCBI taxonomy): domain Eukaryota; kingdom Viridiplantae; phylum Streptophyta; class Magnoliopsida; order Poales; family Poaceae; genus Lolium; species Lolium multiflorum. The sequence goes on from JAUUTY010001575.1 coordinate 7,652, forward strand.
GCCTACGGATGAATGGGCAATGACCATTGAGGAGTACATGTCGGTGAGTAAAATGTCAATGAGATTCTACATTGCTGCTAAGTTTTCATTGGATTATCTTGAGTTGAGTATTGCGTTTTCAGGTTTGTCCCGAGTGGGCCGAGCAGCATAGGGAGGCATGGGAGGAGCTGATTAGGGCGAGGTGGCTCAGGGAGGACGAGGAGTTTGCAGCCGTGTCGAGGCGGAACATGGAGAACCGAGGCACCGGTGGCACACACTGCGCGGGAAACCGCGACTACACCCGCTACAAGGGGAAAATGGTATGTATATACATGGAACGACCTTCTTTCATTTCCCGTCATGTTACATTTGTGGTACGCATAACTTTTCTTTTCGCGATGCAGGTGGCCGAGGCAGCACCTGGGGTGGTGCTTCATGATGCCCAGATATATGACATGATGCGGACGAAGAAGAAGCCCAATCCCGCATTGCCTCAGCCACAGTACTACGGCAATGCCAAGGCCGCCAAGGAGGACTACTGCGACATGGTCAAGTCTCGTCACCCCGAGGTGGATGACCCCTTGAGCATTCCGGTCGACGAGGAGTCGTTGGTCCTGTCGGGGCACGGGCGTCCGCATGGCCGTTACCCCTTTCTGAATAAGGCGGTCAAGCCTACCCCAGCCACGAGCTACACGCGTCTCAAGCATACCCTCACCGCCGACAGCCCCCAGCCTCGTCCACGGCCTGCTCGTCCACCCGCCTACGATGTAAGTTTTCCTCATTTTCATCCTCTTTCCGGTTTTCCTTCCTACATGGCTAAGTGTTTACGAGATTCATTGTTTCTGAAATTGTAGCCTGAGTTCGAGGCGGCCTTCGAAGCCTGCAATGAAGCGTATCAGCAGGCCGCTGCGCAGTGGAATAGGCAGAATACGGCCTACATGGCGTACATAGGAGTAAGTCTGAATCTTTCTTCTCGCAAGTAGATGACAAGTCTCAGTTTGATGCTTTATTTCTGCAAAAGGCCTAACTTGTAACCTATCTTGCAGGAAATGATGATCTCTATGTCTACTGGTACACCGCCACCGGCTCGAGTTACCGTGGCGGGGGACATGCCTATCATGCCATCGAAGGCAGCTTTCGCTGCGACTTACTACGGATCCACACCGGAGGTAAGTTCTTTGCCAAACCGGTAGTTACCACTTTCCTTTGCCTCGCAAGTTGCTAACATGTAGGGAACACGTAGGGAACGGGATGGTCCGGGAACCAGGCATCGCCGGGTGGGCGCGAGGTCACACCGGTTCATGAAGGTGGTCGGTCTCCTGGGCGTTCTGCTGGTGCCTCTCCGTCGACTACTCCTGGGACTACTCCCGGTGCCTCTCCGTCGACTTCTCCTGGGCGTAGCACCGGTCCTTCTCCAGGTGGTTCTTCTGCAGCTTCTACCGGAGCGCAACCCCGGGCTGCTCGTTTCGCCAACGATGTGGGCGGACACACCCCGCCCGGGTCCTTCCTCCGCTAGTCGGCACCGGGCTTCTTGCTTGCCATCATGTGCTACCTAGTACTATGTATTGGATGACATGGCACTCTCCTCTTGTATGCTATTACATGCACCATGTATGCTACTATGTGGATTTCATGCTATTTATGTGAATTATGGTGATTTTGGATGAATTTGGATGCTACTATGTGGATTTCATGCTATTTATGTGAATTATGGTGAATTTGGATGAATTTGGATGTATTTGGATGTATTGGACCTGCTGAACTGAATTTAGATGAATTGGAACCCTATTTAAATAGAAAAAAAAATGGTAGGGCATATGCCGAGGGCAATGCCGTCGGCATAGGGCCATGGCATGACCATATGGTCGACCCTATGCCGAGGGCATTGCCGTCGGCATAGGCCACCTCACCTGGTCGCGCCACGTAGCCGCCCAGCTGGCAGCGCCACGACGGGCCACGTCGCGCACGCGTAGACGCCCAGCCTGCATGCCCCATGCAGATGCCGAGGGCTTGCCCTCGGCGTAGACGCGCAGATGGCAGCTCCACGACGCGCCACGTCGCTCACGCTTTGACGCCCAGCCTGCCCTATGCCGAGGGCTTGGCCGTCGGCGTATGGTGGCGACCGTTAACGGCGACGGCGGCGTGCCACGAGACGCCGAGGGCTGGGACGCCGAGGGTGAACGCACACCGTCGGCATAGGCGGCGTACGCCGACGGCAAGGGCTACGCCGACGGCACGGTGCCGTGTGCCGAGGGACCTGGACGCCGACGAGGTACGCCGAGGGCTGCCGTCGGCGTAGCCTACGCCGAGGGCCAGGCATGGCTACGCCGAGGGCAGCCGGCCGTCGGCGTAGCACCCCGTTCCTGTAGTGCGTGTATTGAACCTCTTACTTGTATGAGATTGTTTCGTTGGATGTTAAGCCGATGGGTGCATATTAATTATGCAGATGCTATTTCGCAAAAAAAAAAAGTTATGCAGATGCTGAGCTTAATACTTAATCTTTAAAATAAACTGTCTTTTACAAAAAGTAATCGAACATATAGCCGGGTTAGTGGCGCCTGTCGTGGGTATGCAATTGCCCACCCCCTGCATCGGCCAAAGATCAAAGCATCTTTCTCAGATCGCACGCCGCCTCGACTGTCAGCTGGCTGGTAAGTTATGGTATTGGTTATTCCTCTGACAAGATGCCACTGCACAAAGGTATCTTTCTCAGGTTGCAGACCATCCCGATCGACTTTTTTTTTTGGAGAGCGTGAATACAGGGTTATGGAATTCATAAGCTTTCCATAGCGAAAGGATCGTCGGTGCATTTGTCCTGTTTGTATACAGCAGGCATGGCGTGCATGCATGCTTATTTATACAAGTCAAACTGGTTCACCTGGCATCACCACCTGCTAGGTAGATACATATATACGTATTACGTAAATTGCAACGCGTGTGCCTCGTGTTAGTGGGAAATTAAGGAAGCATCCGCGATGGAGTAAGTAGGGATAGGGATAGTGACTCATACATGCAGCATGCGTGACCCTGCCTCGTGATTCACCAACTGATTAGCAAATTGTTCTATCGATCTATAAATAGTCACCCTTTAGCTCCTTGTATTTGCATCCACGTTAAACACTGCACATCTAGTACTTCCTCTATCTCCCTCTCATCACACAAATCCTCCCTCTTCTCTCCAATGGCGTATTATCAGCGGGTCGGAACAGTTACCCGTGACCTCTTGGAAACGGAGTATACATTCCACATGTACCTGATCGCTAATGGGGAAGGGCACCCAGGCGCCAATGAGAAGGGTGTTATTCCGCCTCTAGCAACTGCGTTGCTAAACCCCGAAATGTTCTTTACATTAATCATGTTTGGCCGTGCCATCGCTGGAGACTATGAGATCCGCGACGGCCCCGACCCAGCGACCTCCAGCATCGTCGCACGTGGACGAAGCTTCAGCATGGGCGACAGCATGACCAGCCATGGCTATTTCACTGCTTTCGACATCCTCTTCACCGATGAAAGGTAACCCTTATATTTTAGTTGCATTTGGATTAAGTCATCATATCTACATATATGACACTAACTAAATTTATGTGGTGATTTGTTTGTATGTCTATCTCGGTCATGATCTAAGGTTCAAGGGATCAACCCTTAAGGTGATGGGAAGCTTCGAGAACGTGGATGAAGATGGCGCCGACCACTTGGCAATCATCGGTGGGACCAGAGAGTTTGCTTATGCGCAAGGTACTATTGGTTACAAAGCAATCAAGTTAACAGCGCCACAGATTATAAGGGAACTTAATATCCGTGTCTTCTGCCGCAACGTCCCCCCACCGGTAAGTTCTTCTTCATTTTTGTTTTTATCACGCTAAAAGAATATCCAACATTGAATGTGGTGATGAAAATTAATTTTTATTATATCAAACATGCTTGTAGGCTCCTGTTGTTAACAAGGAAGGACCGTTGGGTGGCAAAGGAGGGACTGCTTTTGACATCCCGGCAGAGGCACTGCCACCTCAGCGTATAGACAGCATCACCATTCGAAGCGACGGTGCTATTAACTCTTTTGCATATTCTTATACCGATAAAGCCGGCAACAAGCAGACCTCTGGTCCATGGGGTGGTACTGGTGGCAATCTACAAAAAACAGTGAGTAGCTACTTTTTCAGAAATATATGTATATGTTCTCGCTACTGCTAAACCAAATAAGGCCATTCAGTAAGTCTTATGCATACATTGACTTAATAAAATGCAGATCGATTTTCCTCCATCAGAGACACTGAAGAAAGTTCTCGGAACGACCGCCGTGTTCGACGAAATCACCGTTGTAACATCACTTACCTTTGTCACCAGCAAGGGCAATATTTATGGGCCGTACGGCAAAGGAACTGGCACCTCTTTTAGCATCCCGGAGATGAACACAAACGAAGTTGTGGGCTTTTTCGGACGGTCTGGCAAATATCTTGATGCTCTTGGGGTTTACACAAGCCCATCAGCTCAAACAAACTAAATTAGTCCAGGTGGTTCTGGCCATTTAATTTTTCAAGCTAAGCTCATTTTTTTTAAATTTTTCAAGCGTTTCAGCTAATAAGTCAGACGGATAGTCCTCGACACATGTAATACTTACTTCCCTTTTATCATGTCTAGCTACTCTGAGCTAATAAGTCGGATGGATAGTCCTCGACCGATGTAATAGTACTTATTTTCCTTTTATCGTGTCTACTCCAATTAATTTACTTTTACCTATACTCCAAGGGATATGACCAATATGTGTTGAGCCTAAAATTTACGAATATCGGAGTAATTGCCTATTTTAATTTTTAGTTAAACGAGGACAACTCAATGTAATTCGTTGCGATACTTCACATTAATCAAACGAGTACAACTCTTCATTCTTAAATACAAGGCCACTACAAAAAAAAAATTCATCAACTCTGGGAGTAATGTGGCCCTCTTATCTTTTTAATGTGAAGGTTGCCAGAAACTCAATTCGGCACATAGGAGCATATGCTACTGCCACCGGAAAAACATTTTGAAATGTCAAAAAAATTTGAACAAAAATTTCCGCGCTTACATATCGACATTCTACGTACGTACATCAAGTTTTGCAAAAACCAACATTTTTGATGACTTATGTGAAAAAGACAAAAAAAAGGTTACCAAAATTTGTCTTTTTACACCAAAATTTGTCTTTTTTACACACGGCAAGAAAAATGTCGGTTTTCCGTGGAACCACTTTGTGAACGTGTAGAACTTCGAGATGTACCTATTAAATTTTATGTCCGAACTTTTCAACATTTTAAAAGTGTATTTAAAATAAAATTTAAAAACCGGGAGCATATACTCCCGGGTGCCAAAACACCAGTCCCGTTAGGTTGCATGCATCTATGGAGATAGAGACACCACATGCAACATAGTTAATTAGCCTGGAACACAAGAAGTTTTAACATAATTAATCATAATATTTATTAGTTTATTATATTTTACTGGTATCTAGAAAATGAGATACTGACCTTATATACAAGAAATTATGGAGTATATAGTATTGGGGAAAGGAGGTTTCCATTTTGAGACAGTCGATTGCTTTGGTTTTGTGTGAGCCATTTGATTGATAAGCAGTTGATGCATTAATTACATCACTAAGTAGTAGATGTATCAGTCAGAGTCAAGCACTCAAGCAAATCACTCTCTCATCCTCTCGTTCTTCAACCCCCAATGCGCTCTCGTTCCCCACTAGTTCTGGCCGGTTGGCCCCTCCCTTCCCTTCTCCGGCAATTACCAGCGTCGTGGTGGGTGAGGGACCCCTCTCATGTATAGAGGTAGAGTAGATCTTAGTTTCTAGTGTTGTTGGCGTTATGTTGTCGTTCTAGAGCGTCTCACCATCGCTGTCGAGCGGCATGCGGTGTTTTTCAATGCTGCTCTTCCTGCTGCTGGTGTCGAGGTGCTGTGAGTGGCCGGTGGGGGTGGCGTCGACGTCTCCTCGAATAAGATCGATTTTGTGTGCTGCCTCATCAAATTGGGTCGATGCAGTCAAGCGCCCTCTTCAATCAAGTCATCGTGGAGTTAGGAAAGAACACAAACATAAACAGCTCCATATTAGCGAATTGCCTCTGACTACTCTTCCCATGCTGGTCAAGTTATAGGATTCCCATTCACTTAGTAAACCACACGTCATACCAACATAAAACTATCAAGCCGGGTTTCGATAACTTTTTCAACTTTCATTTCTTCCGTCTTCCAAATCGCAGAGTTAGTTCAAAAGCCTAAGTGTTATTACTTAGTTGCTGCTCCCTGACTTAGCTAATTCCCCTCCGTCGATCCTCCATTTCAAACAAGAGCAGAGAAGAGGCGACACGATTTGCTTTGATTTCTTCAGATCTGGAGAGTGGGGAATGAGGTGATTGCATATGTCCGTGGGAGTGAATCCTCAATGGCCTTGAGCTGGTCATGTGCTGGCCCACCGTTGACTTCAATGGTCGAAGGCGGTCACTCCCGACTTGCACGCCATCGACAACATCTGGTGCAAGGTAATCTTCAAGCTCCAGGATATTCCGTTTCGGAGGTCCTTTAGCCCACCACGGTTAGCTCCTGGTGTAGCAACCCAAGTGGTCATGTCCCCGGAGTCGTTGTAGTTGATCGTGTCTAGAAGTTCAGGAAACAAGGTGGAAATGGAGCTGAACCGAATTGCTTTTCATGTTTTACATCTAAGGTCCTTTCTATTAATTGGCAGGACTTGGTTGTAATCTTCGTATTATTTGGGGTCCTATTTGTACTTTGTAACTCCATTGCTGACTATTCATGCACCATCTCAGTCCTTCTGGACCAACTCCTGTTCAAAAAAGGAGAGTAGTAGACCTTTCAATGGACTGAAGGCATAATGGCTAGAGTGTACTACCATCATTTGGAAATCACTTTTAGAGATAGAATATAATAGTAGAATGTAAATGCACAAATTAGGTGAGGTTCCATTTCGGAGCTGTAACATCCCAACATTTAGGACAAACGCGGGGTAGATTTAGTAAAGGGTTGTGCACTGCATCGCAAAACCGGGGAAATTTTCGCGCTTAATTGCATAACACCTAAGAGGGATCAAGGTTTCTCTCTCGTTGCCATTAGGGTTAGGGTGATGGGAGTGATATGAATTTCGACATGACCTCTTTTGAAACTAGGGTTTTCAGAGGAGTATGAATTTGCATTTCGAATTTGAATATTGAACAATAAGATAATATAAGAAACTATAATAGAATTGAACTCATATATTATAATTCAAATAGTCATAAGATTCATATAACATATTCCAAAATTGGATTATAAATATTACAAAATGCTCATAAGGAAACTTTGAGATTTATTGATCTATCACACATAGATACATTGTCTTTACATAATCTCGGAATTTGACAACATAAATAATCATAAACAAATAGGAAATGAGAAAGAAATAAAGATTACATAGTTGATAAGGGGTGGCCCGATCTTCTCAGTAAGCGAGGTGGATGGTGATGAACACGCGATGAACACAGCGGAGATAACTTGATGATAACTTGTATGACGCAACAAGATCTCTCGATTGGTCCCTATCAACAATGCAACAGCTCTCAACCCTGCAAGATATTCACAACTCCACGCACTTGCGCACGTAGCCGCCGACCACGAAGCGGTAAGTTGCAACCGTCTAATTCCCAATGGAACAGCAGATCACACAAGACTTTCAGGGATTCAACACCAAATCAAGGCAATATGGTGTAGAGATTCAATAGAGTTGCAAAGCAATCAACTATGAACTAGGGTTTATCTTAAACGTGGTCTAAAGCTACTTTGGGGGCGTCATGGGCACTTATATACGAGTTCAAGACGACCTCAGGTCGAAAAAGTATGAAAATAACCGACCCAGAATAGATCTGGTCGAGACAGACTCGGACTCTCGGCCTGGGGCCGGTCGATCGGGCTCGACCGGGCCAGTCCGGTTCAAACCGGCGGCCGGTGCCGAGACCGGATGCTCTCACCCGTCCTGCCATCGAGATCGTCCGGCTGGCGGTGGAACGCGTGTCGTCCGCTGACCGGGCTGGACCGGCGCGCCGGCGTGGCCGGTCTGACCGGATGCTGGGCCGGCCTGACTTCTTCCTCCTCTCGCGCATGCCTCCCGCTCCTCCCTCGCGCGTCCATGGAATATCTTCATGTCCAGCTCCTTGTCCAGCTTCACGTCCATCTTCATGTCCAGCTGCTCCTCTCCTCCTCGTGCGATGCTTGCTCCCTCTTCATACCTGATCATACATAAGTAATAACACTTAGGCAGTATAAAGTTCTCATCAATCAAAGTATCGTTTAGAAACAAGTTCACCTGTTGTTTAAGTAGCTTCGCACGAGCCCTTGTAATAGGTCCAATCCTGACTTCATTGGACTTGAGCTTCACAGCAGGATCATCTTCAACTGGCAATGACGGAGGTAGTAGTGAGGTAGGGATGTCCTCATCATCTCCCCCCTTCAAAAGGCGTCGACCTCGACGCTCCAAGGTCTTCTCTGTCATATGGTGTCAAATCAGCAACATTGAAAGAATTACTGACACCAAACTCATCAACTGGAAGATCTATCGAGTATGCATTATCATTGATCTTGGCAAGCACTTTGTAAGGACCAGCACCACGAGGAAGCAACTTGGACTTCCGTAGCTTCGGGAACCTATCCTTGCGAAAATGTACCCAGACCATATCACCAGGCTTGAACAACATCTCCTTGCGCTTCTTATTCATCCTTGCAGCATTGCTCTTGCCTTTCTTTTCTATCAACTCTTTAGTCTTCACATGAATCTTTCGCACAAAATCTGCCCTCTTGGATGCCTCCATATTGACTCTCTCATGTATGGGTAGAGGCAACAAATCAAGCGGAGTAATGGGTTTGAAACCATACACCACCTCAAAAGGACATAGCTCCGTGGTAGAATGTACCGCCCTGTTGTAAGCAAACTCCACATGCGGCAAACACTCTTCCCACTCCTTCAGGTTCTTCTTGATCATGGATCTCAACAGTTGTGACAATGTTCTATTCACCACTTCAGTTTGACCATCAGTTTGGGGATGACAAGTAGTGCTGAAAAGCAGCTTCGTCCCCAGCTTTCTCCAAAGCGTCTTCCAGAAGTAGCTCATAAACTTCACGTCACGATCAGAAACAATAGTCTTCGGGACTCCATGTAGACGTACAATCTCCCTGAAAAACAGGTTAGCAATATGCGACGCATCGTCGCTCTTGTGGCAGGCAATAAAATGTGACATCTTGGAAAATCTATCCACTACCACAAATATAGAATCATGGCCTCTCTTAGTACGCAGCAAACTGATGACCCACGAGTATAGGGGGTGTATCGTAGTATCTTCGATAAGTAAGAATGTCGATCCCAACGAGGAGCAGAAGGTGTTGACAAGTAGTTTCGATGAAGGTTTCACTGTAAATGCTCACGACAAGTATTCAAGGGGTTTTGATGTAACAGATGAATAAAGTACGAGTAAGTAAAATGCGAGAGAAATAATTGCAGCGAGTGGCCCAATCCTTTTTAGCACAAAGGACAAGCCGGTTTGTTTACTTATAATGACCAAACGTTCTTGGATTTTAGTCTAGTGCTTTCGCTTCATGTGGCTAAATAATCTTCATTGTTTTGATAAGTGTTGTGTGGGTGAACCTATGCTAATGCACCGCCCTTCCTAGGACTAATACATACTTGTGATTATACCCCTTGCAAGCATCCGCAACTACAAGAAAGTAATTAAGATAAATCTAACCACAGCCTTAAACTCTGAGATCATGCGATCCCTCTTGCATCGATATACTAACGGGGGCTTAGGTTTCTGTCACTCCGGCAACCCCGCAATTAGCAACCGAATACAAGATGCACTCCCCTAGGCCCATAAATGGTGAAGTATCGTGTAGTCGACGTTCACACGACACCACTAGAAGAATGACACCACAACTTAAATATCATAACATTGAATATTACTCAACCATAGTTCACTACTAACATTTAGACTTCACCCATGTCCTCAAGAACTAAACGAACTACTCACGAGACATCATATGGAATACAATCAGAGGTGATATAATGATGAATAACAATCTGAACATAAACCTTGGTTCAATGGTTTCACTCAATAGCATCAATAACAAGTAGAGAATAACGCCGGGAGAGTTTCCCCTATCAAACAATCAAGATCCAACCCAAATTGTTACAGCGGTGACGAGGTGCAGCGGTGGTGATGGCGGTGTAGATGGTGGAGATGATGATGATGATGATGGAGATGATGTCCAGCTCGATGACGATGGCGATGGCGTCGATTTCCCCCTCCGGGAGGGAATTTCCCCGGCGGATTCCTGCCCGCCGGAGAGCTCTTTTCTCTCTCGTGTTCTCCGCCCCGTAGAGGCGGCTGTAACTCTTCGTGAGGTACCCTCTGTGGCTTAGGTTTTCGGGACGAAGGAGTACGCGAAGAAAAGGAGGCGAAAGGGGCTGTGGGGCCCCCACACCACAGGGTGGTGCGGCCAGGCCATGGGCCGCGCCGGCCTGTGGTCTGGCCCACCTTGAGCCCTCTTTTCCCCCTTCTGGCTCCCTCCGTCATCTGGAAAAATAGGAATTTACGTGTAATTTCCTTCCACAGTTGATCTTCCGAAATATTGCGTTCTGACGGTGCTTTTTCCAGCAGAATCCTGGCTCCGGTGCTTGATCCTCCAATAATGATGAAACATGCAAAATAGATGAAATAACATAAGTATTGTGTCCCAATATGAAATATATCAATGAATAACAGCAAATTATGATACAAAATAGTGATGCAAATTGGACGTATCAACTCCCCCCAAGCTTAGACCTCGCTTGTCCCCAAGCGAAACTGAGCTCGATAAACGAGACCACATGTTTATGGAGTGAAGAGTCGATAAATAAAATACGGACAAGAAGCATCATATTGATTCACACAAGACATTCTAGTAAACATTCTCTTCATATAACTCAACTTGAAATAAGTAAAGAGAGATCACAAATAAAGGTGCATAGGAAATCATAGATGGTTATGGCAAACTTTGTTCTTGGTCAGAGAACTACTAACGGATTGTTCTTATTTAATAAGCAAAGCTTTCATATTAGAATCTATATAGCAGGGCTTTCGTATTCAATCATAACAATCTCCTCATAATCATTGATAACTTCAAAGTCATATTCATTCAGATAAAATTTGTACTAAACAAGAAAGTATAAAAGACATGATTAACTGAATCATAGCATAAATGGTTGGTTCACAACAACTCAATTGCTTGCTTGAGATAGAGGGAAATAGGTTTACTGACTCAACATAAAAGTAAAAGATAGGCCCTTCGCAGAGGGAAGCAGGGATTAAATCATGTGCTAGAGCTTTTCAAGTTTTGAAATCATATAAAGAGCATAAAAGTAAGATTTTGAGCGGTGATGGCGTGTAACTCACACGTTCGTTGGGAACCCCAAGAGGAAGGTATGATGCGCACAGTAGCAAGTTTTCCCTCAGAAAGAAACCAAGGTTTAATCGAACCAGTAGGAGCCAAGAAGCACGTTGAAGGTTGATGGTCGCGAAATGTGATGCGGCGCAACACCAGGGATTCCGGCGCCAACGCGGAACCTGCACAACACAACCCAAGTACTTTGTCCCAACGAAACAGTGAGGTTGTCAATCTCACCGGCTTGCTGTAACAAAGGATTAAACGTATCGAGTGGAAGATGTTTGCAAAGAAAACAGTAAAACAAGTAGATTGTATGCTATGTAAAGAATAGGACCGGGGTCCACAGTTCACTAGAGGTGTCTCTCCCATAAGATAAAAGCATGTTGGGTGAACAAATTACAGTCGGGCAATTGACAAATAGAGAAAGGCATAACAATGCATATACATGATATGGTAAATATAGTGAGATTTAATTGGGCATTACGACAAAGTACATAGACCGCCATCCAACTGCATCTATGCCTAAAAAGTCCACCTTCAGGTTATCATCCGAACCCCCTCCAGTATTAAGTTGCAAAGCAACAGACAATTGCATTAAGTATGGTGCGTAATGTAATCAACAACTACATCCTTAGACATAGCATCAATGTTTTATCCCTAGTGGCAACAACATCCACAACCTTAGAACTTTCTGTCACTGTCCCAGATTCAATGGAGGCATGAACCCACTATCGAGCATAAATACTCCCTCTTGGAGTTAAGAGTAAAAACTTGGCCAGAGCCTCTACTAATAACGGAGAGCATGCAAGATCATAAACAACACATGAACAATAGATTGATAATCACCATAATCATAGTACTCTCTATCCATCGGATCACAAACACAACATATAGAATTACATATAGATGATCTTGATCATGTTAGGCA
>JAUUTY010001576.1:0-20000 GCA_030979885.1 Lolium multiflorum
GAGGTGGCCGGGCAGAGTGGAGAAGAGAGGCTGAGGACATTGAGGCGAGTGTGGATGGTTCTGCGGAACTTGTGTGGTGAGGCAGCCGGGGTTGTTGAGGACGTGTATGGTTAGGAGTTGTGCGTATCCCAGATGGTTGAAGCTGGATATCTTCGCTGCTGATGAAGAGATGAATCGAGATGACAAGATGATGGAAAGTGCAATGCTGTCATGTATCCTAGGAGTTATGCTGAATGTTCATTACTGGTAGTTGTCATATGTGTCATGTTGTTGTTGCAAGATGGCCATGGTTGTTTACCCATGATCATCTTGAGGGGGTGTGTTACCATGAGTGAGTTTAGTAGTAGCGCTGTAGTAATATTGTATCCAGTGTGAGGCCCATAGAGGCCCATGTCCAGTAGTATTGTAACCCTAACTCAGATGATATAAATACAGTGTGGTGGTCTGAGTAACCTAACCCACCCATTCGCTGAAACTCTACAAAATATGAGCCACCAATCATGAGCCGTTGAATGCTCTACATGTCCACGATTGACAACAACAACAACAACAAAGCCTTTATTCCCAAACAAGTTGGGGTAGGCTATACAAGTCCACAATTGACACGATTACAATTTCTCACTATTTGGCCGTAGGCTACTGCTCTAGTTACATCATGTTTGATATCTTTCTGCGATCCTGTATTACATGTTTATGCACGTCATAATGCTTCTACCAAGGTTCAAAAAAGCGCTAGGCGCTAAGCGAGCGGTGAGGCACTGCTTAGAGGAACTGCTGCTTAAGCGAGCTTAAGCGCCGCTTAAGCGCTCAGGCTAAAATCGTACGAACATGAAACAGGGAAGTCAAGATGGGCACATATACCCCTATAATATGCTGTAAATTTGTATCCTAAGCATGTAATGCTACATTTCTGAGGAATACGGGGATTAATACCTTGGTTAGCCTCGGTTTTGCTCCAATTTCTTATAAACACACAAGCAGCTAAGCAAACAATGTAACAAACACAAACAAGCAGCTAAGCTTTACTGGAGTAGCAAGCAGCTAAGCAGTAGAGGAGTAGCAAGCAGCTAAGCCAGACCTAATCACCATCAATGCATCGAGCAAGGAGCAGAGCAACACAGGCAACACACCAACACTCGCATAGAGGAGATTCTAGCACAAAACACGACCAGATTCCCTGTCTCGCTTAATCGAACGCTTAGGCCAAAAGCGAAGCGGAAGACAACCGCTCAGCGCTTAAGCGCGCTTAAGCGTACCTAGGCGTACGCTTTTTTGAACCATGGCTTCTACTACTATTTGGTGTCAATTTAATTATAGCAAAGCCGTGACTCGTAACTGTTTGTTATTATTACACGTGCAGCAGGCACATCTTACACTCATAAACGTAGAGTAAAGCTCGCCTATAATCATGTAAGTACCTGCTGTTTTTTGTATATTGCTTAATGCAAACTTCTATATCTTGGACCTGTTTCTGTTTACAATTGGCCTCTCCTTCATGCAGAGGAGAAACAGTGAGGCACCAGGTTCTTCTGTCCAAGTACCCGATGAGGTCCGTGTGACTCAAAAAAAAGCTCACGTAAGTTCCCTGTTTTTTTTGGAATGTTAATTTACCTCCTGTGCATAGTTCAATTGCATCATTTTCTGTATGTTGCACTACCTAAGTTGCCTAATGGAATCTAATAAAATATAAACAATGACCATATGGAACATTGCACACTGCCTTTGACCCATCTGGCATCCGGCATGCCTGGGTATAAGTTACATGATTTGGCTATGTTAATACAAGTCCTGAAATTCTATTATGTTAATTTTTTGCCTGTTGCTTCATTGAGTTTGCCTGTTGTTCCATGGCTAGTGCATGAAGTTTGATAGAAATGATCCTAGCTGAAATGATGCACTTTGTGTTTTTTTATTGCTTTATTCCTAACCTAGCTTCCTATTCTACTTGAAACATGATTGCTTTATTCCTAACCTAGCTTCCTATTCTACTTGAAACATGGTGAAAAAATAGTTATATTACTTGTTTAAATGTCTAGCTTTGTTTTTCTGAGTCCCATTGACATGATGTGGTATATCCATATTCAAATGATCTGGCTGTTTATATAATACGCTCCATGTTCAATTGCTTCATTCAGTTTCTAGTAATCTATTATACATGATGCACATGGTGCTACTTGTTATATGCCCTTTTTTGTTTGAGTTTGATCATGAATTCAAGATTAAGCATTGCCTAAACGTTGACCAACGTAGGAAGATTCCCTCCCTTGTCTATACGTTGTGAGATAGATGATGAGACCTCTCTAGCAGCGAATTTATACGCGCTAGATAACACCCCGTTTAATTCGGTCCTGTTGGGACTCGAACCCGGGTGGGCTGGCTGCGCACTCGCAAGCCTTGCCACTGAGCTAGCACTCAGTTCTCAGATTAAGCAATGCCTCGTTATGCTTAATTTAAATGTTATGGCACTTCATACAAGCCATACAATTAATTGTTGCATTGACCTTCTGCGATGTCGAAGGCACTATCTGAGTCATGCTTAAATCAATCATACATTATTTTCCTAATAGTATCAAATCCAACATGCACATCTTTTGACTGTATTTGGCTATTTGCTAGATTTCTTCTGTGCAGTGACCTGGCTTCGTTATTGGGCACATGATGTCTAGTTGCTTGGTTCATTGTATACATCATCGCCATGATCTAGTTTGGTTTGTTCTAAGAGGCATGTGGCTTAACTGGTTTCTTTGTTGTATCTGCCCATGGTTCTTTCAAAATTATGTCAACAATGCTGTTTGTTTGCCTTGTATTGTATTGCATTTTAACTTGTTTTGTCTTAGTTTCAGCCTGCAAACAAAGCTGTAATGTCAGTAGGGACAACCCATTTATCAAGTGTTGCGGTCATTTCACAGAGCAACAGTGACAGTGGCACGTGCTCTCATTGGTCCACTGAGTCCGGTACACCAACCATTCCAGAAGAAATAGATGTACGAGGCTCTATTTTTGATTGCTTGTTGTGTTATATCAGCTCAATGATGTTCTTGAAATTGGAGGTCTTTTATTGCATCATATGATGTTGTAACTTGTTTTATCTAAATTTCAGGCTTCAAATAAAGCTACAATGCCAGAAGCAAGGGCCAATGCCTCAAGTATTGATGTTTCACAAAGCAGCAGTGAGAGTGCATATTGCTCGCATAGGCCCATGGTATCTATTGGTCAACTTAATCCGGCACAAAGAGATTTCGGGGATGCACTCCAAGAGGCAGTTGATATATTTGGGCGGGAAAACAAAGATGCTGATGAATTAATTGCCAAGACACGCCAAGAGATACATGAATTGAAAAATAGGCAAACTTTGACAGAAAATGTTCTAAAGAATCTCCTATGCACTTGTCATGGTAAGCCAGTTGTGATGTGTCTGGGAATTGAAGGTGTCTAAATAAACTTTGATTCTGTTGTTCAGTCAAGTGGACTGCTGATGCCAATGCTGTAACTAATTACTGCTCAAAATTTCGTTCAAAATTTCGTGGTCTGTAATAATTGCAAATTTTGTTGTTGTACTAAAATTAGATATGTTCCATGTGGCTGCTGTATTTTGTGTGAAATAATTTCCTGATGTGTACTTCAATTAAACCATAAATCGACTGCATGCTGAAAATTTGAATCTGAGCGCACGTGTGAACTATTTTCTGCTCGTAATGCAATAACGGCTGTTTCTTGGAAGGACTACGTACATGGGTGAAAAGTTAGAGAAGCTACAGTACTCTAACTTGAAGGTGAAAAGTTAGAGAAGCTACAGTACTCTAACTTTCCTTCCCCCAAACCATATGTCTAAAATCCAAATAATTTAAATTAATTTGCACAATACAAACTTGTGTCTTGCATTTGAAGTAATTACATGCAGAGAAAATTATGGTGTAATAAAATTTAGTTTAGTTTTTAAACATCTACAGTAATCACCTTTATTAGTTAAAGACAGTGCATAACCTTGTACTTATGCTACAGAAGCCTGACTTTGCTTCTTTATTTTTCCTGACTTAGCTCCTTCACGTTAGAGGATACGGTTCCCGTACATGGTAGCCCATTAATAATTATGCCTGCTAGCAAGATAGATGGTCCTTATTATAGTCAGGCATGTCAACTTGTATGATTAAAAGTAGTTCGTACACATTAAATCTACCATCTGCATTTTTCTCTGTAATAACTTTTCTTTTTACACAACTCAAAACTTGTCTGGCTAATATGAAATTTGAGATGGCAAAACCCGGGAAAGATAAAGATATCACCAAAAACTCTTTCCTGCGAAATGCTGGGTTTTGAAGCCCAAGTCCAAGTCTTTCTCTGCTCAAGTTTTGGAGGAACAACTCCAAGTAGAACGAGTTGCAACAGCTATGCTAAGAACAAAAGTTGACATGTTGAGATCGAGATTAGAAGCATGTGATGCCCTACTGCACGAGGCCAATCAAGTTCGTTATAATCTCCCAAAGACTAAGAAAATGCCATAGATAATTGGAGATGAACACTAACATAGTGAGTACATTGGTCTTGTGAAATGTTTCCTTAGATTAAGGCACCGTTCAGACTTTTGTTGGTGGATGCATTTATCTGCGGTTGGGATCAACTTGGTAGTTGTTCCTGTGGATGTTATATAAATTAATTGCCTAGCCTTTTTTGAATCAGTTCGAACTTAAATGGTATCATAGCCAAGGTCTCAAGTTTGAATTGTCGAACGTGTGGTTTAATTTAATCTCTGTCGGGCGGCAAAATCTCCCACCAATCCTGAAATATTTCAAACGCATTTTTGAATGGGATTAAGAAGATAGATCATGATCATGGTAGTGACCTATATTCAACGTGATGATGATTTGATTTTGCACTCGGCCATGAACAGAGGTACTAGTACGGTGTCACAATTTTTTATCATTATACTTGTACCTTAGCGAAATTCAAAATCTCATAGCGGCAAAACTTCCCGCCCACAAAATACAAAAATTTCACACGCTTCCAAATTCCCATTCTACCCCTGTGGAGATGACAGCAAAGTCGGTTGGTGAGGGGTTTGCCCGTCATTTTTTCGATCACCACCTCCCTAGCCCGGAAACCCTCCCAAAAAAAATACATTTCCTTCAGTCTCTCAGACCACCCACCGGAACTTCTCAAGTCCCTCTCTCTACCACCTCCACGACCACCGCACCGGAACATCCCCGCCGGACTTCCCTGGCCTACCCGAGCCCTCGCGATCCTCGTCATCCGGCTGCCTGCCGGAGCCGCTTCATCGACGCCGTCATCAACCGGACCGGATCATCCCCGCCGAACCTCGAAACCATATGCTCATCCAGCAGTCTACCGCAGTCGCTTCAGCTGCGGTATCGTCCACCCCGCCGGAGCCGCTTCGCCGGATCCGTCGTCCACCGCATCGGATCTTGCTCACCGACACCGCTGTGCATGAACCGGATCTGCTTCACCGGCGCAGTGCATGATCTAAACTCTTCTACTGTCGCTTTTCTATTGCTTGCCTGCAAGTTCTTGTTTAATCTTGGGGGAACCTGTTTGTGCTAACGACGCGCCGTTACGTTTTTGCAGATGAGATGAGTAACCATGAAGTGTAATGGCCGTCTCTCCAACCCCAAGTAGCACATGTAGCGTACTTCATCACCGGATCTATCAACCCCAGGAAGATCTGCTGTGACTCCCACAGAGTGCTTCTCCTAATGTAAGTCCCTTGTTTTAGCGCCATGTTCTGGGTTCAGATGCTTGTTTGTCTGAAGCTCTTTTAGTTCATTCCTAGCTATGACCGTAACACGTTGCTATTTTCTACTTCATTGCTAACTTTAAGCGATTGAACATTTTGGTTTGCATTCCCTGCTCTGTAGATGTAGCCATCATAACTTCTATCTTGCTCAGTCGTTGTTACAAAAATTATACTGTAGGTATTATAGTAACATCCTGCTATTATTTAGTTCATGGCCAATTTTAAGTAATTGCACATGTTGGTTCGCATTCCCTGCTCTATAGCTTTTGGCATCGTAACTTCTATATTTGGTTTACATTCCCTGCTCTGTAGATCTAGCCATCATAACTTTATCTTGCTCAGTCGTTGTTACAAAAATTATGGCCTGCTACTATGTTGTTTGTGCCAATTTTTTACTCCATGAACATGTTGGCTTGCATTCCCTGTACTACAGGTGATGCCATTGTTTTGTATCTAGTTCATTGTAAGCTAACAAAGTAAGGACTTAGTTTGGCATGCTATCACTCTGCTATCTAGCCTGTAGTACAAATAAACTTGTCATACTACTAGATAATAATTTTGCGTGCCATCTTGTTCTTCAAAAGCTGCATTATTGACTTGTTTCTCTGACTTGGCATGACGCTCACATATGGAAAGCTGAACATATTGGTTTGCATTCCCTCTTATACAAGTTCACAGGTGATCCCACTATATTCTGTATCTGGTCCATCCTAAGCTCCAGCATTAACTATCCTCCATGTGTTGCTCATTACAAGTTTATATCCCGAAACATCTTGATTTGCATCCCCTTCACTATAAGTTCAGGAGTATTATTTAGTTCACGGCCAAAGTGAAGTAATTGCACTTGGCACATGTTGGTTCACATTCCCTCCTCTTTAGCTTTTGCCATCGTAACTTCTATTTTTGGTTTACATTCCCTGCTCTGTAGATGTAGCCATCATAACTTCATCTTGCTCAGTCGTTGTTACAAAATTTATAGCCTGCTACTATGTTGTTCATGCCAATTTTGTACTCCCTGAACATGTTGGTTTGCATGGGACTCGACAGTAGTAAGTCTGTTGTTTCATTCTAACATGCTCTGTTATATTGGCTGTTGGTATGCGGCATGCACTCTTTGTTTGCTTATTGTGCGCATTACAATGATCTTGTTATAACGACGAAATGATGAGTTCCAAATTCTTTGCCAAACAATATTGTAGTGTCTTTGCCTTTCCATTGTTGTTGTCTTAACTTGTAATGTCTTTGTTTCAGATATAGGTGCTGCATGGACAACTTAAAAGATTGCTGGATCGCTTCATTGTATTGCTAGGTTTAATTACCATTCAATTTCTCTGGGTTCTGTAATATTTTTTTCAATGCCTTGCAGCTGATGTAATATTTAGTTAGTTTTTATAGTTCTTTCGCGCATTTTTTCTTTGGTGCTTGTGGTAAGTGAGGCTATCCGAGAGAAATCAATGCTGCGTAAATATTCTCAGTATCTAAATCACGAATTCCCATCCCTTAAACGGCCCAATTAAGCGAAATCACATATGTGCCTGCCCGCAAAATCCTAAAGCGCATATTATGCCGGCATATAAACAGCAACTAAACGGGCTGGCCCACTTACTTCTTGGGCCAGCCCATTTGATTTACGGACCCCACACACTAATTGGGCTGGCCCACTTGCTTTAAGGTGGACCCCACCAACTACTGGGCCGGCCCACTAATTAGTTGGGCCAGCCCATTTGCTTTTTGGTGGACCCCACATAATAAATGGGCCGGCCCTTTAAGAGGAAAGTGGGACCCACCTGTGTTTTTGCCCCGCCCACTATCTTGTTGGGCCGGCCCACTTGCTATATGGTGGACCCCACATACTAGTTGGGCCGGCCCTTTAACAGGAAAGTGGGACCCACATGTGTTTTTGGCCCGGCCCACTATCTTGTTGGGCCGGCCCACTTGCTATATGGTGGTCCCACATACTAAATGGGCCGGCCCTTTAAGAGGAAAGTGGGACCCACCTGTGTTTTGGCCCGGCCCACTATCTTGTTGGGCCGCCCACTGCTATATGGTGGACCCATACTAATTGGGCGGCCCTTTACAGGAAAGTGGGACCCACTGTGTTTTGGCCCGGCCACTATCTTGTTGGGCACCTTGCTATATGGTGGACCCCACATACTAAATGGGCGGCCCTTTAACGAAAGTGGGACCCACCTGTATTTTTGGCCCGGCCCACTATTTTGGGCCGGCCCACTTGTATGGTGGACCCCACAACGTAATGGGCTTTAAGCTGGAAAGTGGGACCCACTGTGTTTTGGCCCGGCCCACTAGCTTGTTGGGCCGGCCCATTTATACGGTGGACCCCACACACTAAATGGGCCGGCCTTTTAACAGAAAGTGGGACCCAGTGTTTTGGCCCGGCCCACTTGCTTCTTGGGCGGCCCAGTTCTGTAAGGTGGACCCCACATGTTAAATGGGCCGGCCCATTTAACTTTTGACCAGTCAACATTAGAGGTTAGGCCCGGCCCACGTAACTAATGGACCGGCCCAGCTATATAGTTGACCGGTCAAACTATGTCATCTGGCCCGGCCCGCTTAAGACGTGGCAGGCCTCGTGTGGGCCTACCATCTACCACGGGGTTTCAGCCGGTTAACGCCGTTAACTGGCAGTTAACGGCGTCTGCCACGTGTCAGTTTGCATGACGTCAGCAGTCAACGGGCTCCCGAAAACACTTCCGCAACGGTCCGATTTTCCGTGGCGGAAGGGCGCCCAAGCGCGACGGACCGAAAAAATCGTCGTTGGACTTTGCCTGACGCAGTTTCCACAACGGAACCCATATCGTCGGGTTAGGCCCATAGGCGACGAAAAATACCCCTTAGCGGACGATTTTGAGACGTTGTCTATCAGAACTTTTCTTGTAGTGATCTTTGTTGAAAGCAATCAACTCAAGAATGCATACTTCCTGAGGCTCTTATGAAGTGTTGATGAAAGAAGATGAAAAGTCTAATGGGTTGCATTATCTTTTGCGTCTTTCTTCCACTCTTCATCTCATATGCTTTACCCATCCCATGAGAGAATATTCTGATGGAACAAATGTAAAACTAGCCGGCCCAAATCTAGGTTCATCATTATTCCTTCTATGTGCACCAGCCAATACTATCAAGATATATCTTCAAGGATGGCTAGATTGAATTAGAGATGGTAAACCTAGTGAATACTACAGAAATGCAATATTAGAATATTGATAATTTCATATATGAGGATACAACTAACTAGCACGAAACAGGCAGTTAAATCACAAGTTTCAGAATCTCACGGCTCGTGTTCCCTTGCTCAACAAAATGATAGTGCTTGCGAAAAAGGAGTCAAATAGAGAGAGAAGAAACTTCTCTTGAAATCCATGCTTAAAAATGCTTCTTGATGAATACAAGTGAAGAAACTAGAGCTTCTCTTGGAGGAGAGTTTGGGTGGAGGAAAATCTGAGGCTTTTGAACAATGGAGCCTCAAGATTGTAGAAACTGTCTAGAGGCTACTGAAATATGGCCGTTGCCAACCTCAGCTTTTCGAAGGTCAAACCAGGCCAAAGGCTTGAAAAGTGTTAAGGATCTAGATCTAGAAAGGTGACAGCAACTTTGAAGGAAGAGACTCCTTTAGCCTCATCACCAATGCCTCTTTGCCTAATGAGCAACTATCCAAATACTCCAATTCAAAATAATGATAAGGGCCCTTACAATCTCCTCTGACTTCATTAGATGATCAGCCATAATATTGTTAATGGCAAGAATGCAGCAAAGTTTTGAAGAGAAAACTTGCTATGGAGATTGCTCCATCTCATCCCAAAGTAACACATAATTCTTTGGATGATCCAAATCTTGAGTCAAGCAAAGATCAAACAATGGGTGAAGGAGTAGACTTGGCATCGCACCAAAAAGGCGAAGAGCAACCCACAAGCAAAAGGCCAAGCCCGCACAAGAAGACCAGAAGAAAGTCATATCACTCATGGTGAAGCCCCTAAGGGCAAACACCCATTCATGATGAGGATGAACAGGGAATTGTACCCTCCTCGCCTCCTGGTTCCTTTCATTGATAACATCATTAGTGTTCTTGTTTGGCTGATGTTTATGCTAAATATGTTGGCTCATATCATGATTTGGTTCCTTGAAATGATGACCCTCATGTTGCCCAACAACCATGCTCCTGTTGCTAACAAATAAGAGGCCACCCATTGAATAGTAATGATTCATACCTAAATCTCAAGAATATGAGTAGTCATCCCAGAGATAGTGGGAGGTACCGCCGGAGGTGTCACCAAGCTTAGGGAGTATGGGTACTTGAATGTACAAGTGTATTTCAGGTCATAGTGCGGTCAATCGGCAATCGGACTCAATCTTCTTGGTCATCATCGGGCGGAGGTCCCATTTCAAGGTTTGAACCACAAAGCGGTACTCTTCATGCCAAGCTCTTCTTGATGGCCTTAGGCTTCACATTCATACACTCGTGAGTGTTATCATGGGGCTTTTGAAGGTTGCATTGCTCACATACCATTCAAGTAATTGATGCACGTCCGTTGGGAACCCCAAGAGGAAGGTGTGATGTGCACTTTTCCCTCAGAAAGAAACCAAGGTTATCGAACCAGTAGGAGCCAAGAAGCACGTGAAGGTTGTTGGTGGAGGAATGTAGTGCGGCGCAACACCAGTGAAACCGGCGCCAACGTGGAACCCGCACAACACAATCAAAGTACTTTGCCCCAACGTAACAGTGAGGTTGTCAATCTCACCGGCTTGCTGAAAACAAAGGATTAAGCGTATCAGTGGAAGATGGTGTTGTTTGCAAAGAACAGTAAAAATAGAATGTATTCAGATGTAAAAGAATGGACCGGGGTCCACAGTTCACTAGTGGTGTCTCTCCAATAAGATAACTAACATGTTGGGTGAACAAATTACAGGCGGGCAATTGACAAATAAAGATTCAATACATACCAACGATGATTACTATGTGATTTAATCGGGGCATTACGACAAAGTACATAGACCGCTATCCAGCATGCATCTATGCCTAAATAATCCACCTTCAGGTTATCATCCGAACCCCTTCCCGTATTAAGTTGCGAACAACAGATAATTGCATTAAGTATGGTGCGTAATGTAATCAACACAAATATCCTTAGACAAAGCATCAATGTTTTATCCCTAGTAGCACACATCCACAACCTTAGAACCTATTGTCACGATCCCAGATTCAATGGAGGCATGAACCCACTATCGAGCATAATTACTCCCTCTTGGAGTTACAAGTATCAACTTGGCCAGAGCCTCTACTAGCAACGGAGAGCATGCAAGAACATAAACAACACATATATGATAGATTGATAATCAACTTGACATAATATTCTATATTCATCGGATCCCGCCAAACACAACATGTAGCATTACAAATAGATGATCTTGATCATGTTAGGCAGCTCACAAGATCTAAACAATGATAGCACAAGCGGAGAAGACAACCATCTAGCTACTGCTATGGACCCATAGTCCAAGGATGAACTACTCACGCATCAATCCGGAGGCGGGCATGATGATGTAGAGCCCCTCCGGTGATGATTCCCCTCTCCGGCAGAGTGCCGGAGGCGATCTCCCGAATCCCCGAGATGGGATTCGCGACGGCGGCGTCTCGGGAATGTTTCGTATCATGGCTCTCGGTACGGGGGGTTTCGCGACGAAGGCTTTTGTAGGCGGAAGGGTCAGATCAAAGGGCGCACGAGGGGCCCACACACAGGCCGGCGCGGGGGCCCAGGCCGCGCCGCCCTGGTGTGTGGCCACCTCGTGGCCCCACTTCCTCTTCGGTCTTCTGGAAGCTTCGTGTAAAAATAGGACCCTGGGCGTTGATTTCGTCCAATTCGAGAATATTTCCTTACTAGGATTTCTGAAACCAAAAACAGCAGAAAACAGCGGCACTTCGGCATCTTGTTAATGGGTTAGTGCCGGAATATAATAATGTTGTAAAGTATGTATAAAACATTCAAGTATTGTCATAAAAGTAGCATGGAACATAAGAAATTATAGATACGTTTGAGACGTATCAAGCATCCCCAAGCTTAGTTCCTACTCGCCCTCGAGTAGGTAAACGATAACACAAATAATTTCTGAAGTGACATGCTACCAACATAATCTTGATCAACATTATTGTAAAGCATATGAGATGAATGGAGTGATCTGAACAAAAGATTGCTAACAAAGATAATGACTAAACAAATGAATCATATAGCAAAACTTTTCATGAATAGTACTTTCAAACAAGTATCAATAAGACTTGCATAAGAGATAACTCATAAGCAATAAATTCAAAGTAGAATGCATTGAAGCAACACAAAGGATGATTAAGTTTCAGCAATTGCTTTCAACTTGTAACATGTATATCTCATGGATATTTGTCAACATAGAGTAATATAACAAGTGCAATAAGTAAACATGTAAGAATCAATGCACACAGTTAACACAAGTGTTTGCTTCTAAGATAGAAAGAAGTGGGTAAACTGACTCAACATAAAGTAAAAGATTGGCCCTTCGCAGAGGGAAGCATTGATTACTATTTTTGTGCTAGAGCTTTTTGTTTTAAAAACATAGAAACAATTTTGTCAACGGTAGTAATAATTCATATGTGCTATGCATAATACTTCCTACAAGTTGCATGTCTCATGCATAGAGTACTAATAGTGCTCGCACCTTGTCCTACTTAGCTCGGAAAACACGGATTATCATCGCATAACATATGTTTCAACCAAGTGTCACAAAGGGGTACCTCTATGCCGCCTGTACAAATGTCTAAGGAGAAAGCACGCATTGGATTTCTCGCTTTTGATTATTCTCAACTTAGACATCCATACCGGGACAACATGACAACAGATAATGGACTCCTCTTTAATGCTTAAGCATTCAACAATAGTTAATATTCTCATAAGAGATTGAGGTTGTATGTCCAAACTGAAACTTCCACCATGATACATGGCTTTAGTTAGCGGCCCAATGTTCTTCTCTAACATATGCATACTCAAACCATTTGATCATGAAATCCACTTACTTCAGACAAGACGAACATGCATAGCATCTCACATGATATCCAACAAAGGTAAAGTTGATGGCGTCCCCAGAAACATGGTTACCGCTCAACAAGCAACTTATAAGAACTAAGACACATAACTACATATTCATCACCACAATAGTTTTTAAGCTATTTGTCCCATGAGCTATATATTGTAAAGATAAAGGAATGAAATTTTAAAGGTAGCACTCAAGTAATTTACTTTGGAATGGCAGAAAATACCACATAGTAGGTAGATATGGTGGACACAAATGGCATGGGTTTGGCTCAAGGTGTTTGGATGCACGAGAAGCATTTCCTCTCAGTACAAGGTTTGGGCTAGCAAGGTTGTTTGAAGCAAACACAAGTATGAACAGGTACAGCAAAACTTACACAAGAACATATTGCAAGCATTATAAGACTCTACACTGTCTTCCTTGTTGTTCAAACATTTTACCCGAAAATATCTAGACTTAGAGAGACCAATCATGCAAACCAAATTAAACAAGCTCTACGGTAGTTCTTCATTAATAGATTAAACTACATGATGCAAGAGCTTAAACATGATCTATGAGAGCTCAAACAATTGCCAAATTGTCCAAACCATATGCATCATTTTCTGATTCCAACCAAATAGCAATTTAACGAAGCAATTTCAGCCTTCGCCATGAACATTAAAGCACAATTAAGAACACAAGTGTTCCATATGAAAAAGCGGAGCGTAATATCTCCAATATAAGGATGGTGGGATCCAACTTTATTCAAAACAAAACAAAAATAAAAGCAAACCGACGCTCCAAGTAAAGAACATAAGATGTGATGGAATAAAAATATAGTTTCACTAGAAGTGACCTGATAATGTTGTCGATGAAGAAGGGGATGCCTTGGGCATCCCCAAGCTTAGATGCTTGAGTCTTCTTAAAATATGCAGGGATGAACCACCGGGGCATCCCCAAGCTTAGACCTTTCACTCTTCTTGATCATAGTATATCATCCTCTTCTCTTGACCCTTGAAAACTTCCTCCACAACAAACTTCAAGCAAACTCATTAGAGGGTTAGTGCATAATTACAAATTCACATATTCAGAGGTGACACAATCATTCTTAACACTTCTGGACATTGCACAAAGCTTCTGAAAGTTAATGGAACAAATAAACTCATTCAACATAGCAAAAGCAGCAATGCGAAATAAAAGGCAGAATCTGTCACAGAACAGTATAAGACGAATTTGGCAGGGGCACTTAACTTGCTCAAATGGAAAAACTCAAAACTAATGAAAGTTGCGTACATATATGAGGATCACGCTTGTAAATTTCAGATTTTTTTTTTTACAGAGAGCTCTGCCAGAATTCGTGACAGACAGCAATGCTGTTTCTGCGCAGCGATCCCAAATATAACATCAACTTTAGCATAGAAACTTTACTTGGCACAAAAACATGATAAGGAGAGGTTTCTACAGTAGTAAACAACTTCCAAGACTCAACAATATAGTAAATAAAATAAACACATGGGTTATCTCCCAAGAAGTGTTTTTCTTTAACGCCTTTCAGCTAGGCGCAGAAAGTGCAAATCAAGTAACATCAAGAGAAGAAGCATCAACATCATAGCTTGTTCTAATAATAGAATCAAAAGGCAACTTCATTCTCTTTCTAGGGAAGTGTTCCATACCTTTCTTGAGAGGAAATTGATATTTAATATTACCTTCCTTCATATCAATAACAACACCAACGGTTCGAAGAAAAGGTCTTCCCAACACAATAGGACAAGATGCATTGCATTCGATATCCAAGACAACAAAATCAACGGGGACAAGGTTATTGTTAACCGTAATGCATTATCAATCCTCCCCAAAGGTTTCTTTTTAACATTATCGGCAAGATTAACATCCAAATAACAATTCTTCAATGGTGGCAAGTCAAGCATATCATAAATCTTTTTAGGCATAACAGAAATACTTGCACCAAGATCACATAAAGCATTACACTCAAAGTCATTGAATTTCATCTTAATGATGGGCTCCCAACCATCTTCTAACTTCCTAGGAATAGAAGCTTCAAGTTTTAATTTCTCTTCCCTAGCTTTAATGAGAGCATTTGTAATGTGTTTTGTAAAGGCTAAATTTATAGCACTAGCATTGGGACTTCTAGCAAGTTTTTGTAAGAACTTTATAACTTCAGTAATATGACAATCATCAAAATCTAAACCATTATGTTCTACAGCAATGGAATCATTGTCACCAATATTTTGAAAAATTTCAGCAGTTTTATCACAAGCAGTTTCAGCAGTTTCAGGCAATTTTGCACGCTTTGCACTAGGAGTAGAAACATTGCCAACACCAATTATTTTACCATTGATAGTAGGAGGTGCAGCAACATGTGAAGAATCAACATTACTAGTGGTGGTAATAGTCCATACTTTAGCTACATTATTTTCTTTAGCAAGTTTTTCTTTTTCTTCTCTATCCCACCTAGCATGCAATTCAGCCAACATTCTAATATTATCATTAATTCTAACTTGGATGGCATTTGTTTTAGCAAACCTAGCATCTTCAACTTTCTCAGGCATAACTTTCAATTTTAAAAGATCAACATCAGAGAGCTATCAGCCTTAGAAGCAAGAAGAAATTTTACCAATTTTCTTCAACAGTTTTTTAACAGCAGATTGTTACTCATAGTTTTGTAAGCAATTACTTCAAGACCGATGTAAACTCTTATTAGTTGTTTAAATTTCCATAAGAATTACCATAACCATTACCATTATTAGAAGGATATGGCCATAACCTGTTATTATAATTATTCCTATAGCATTGTTGTTGAAATTATTGTTCTTAATGAAATTCACATCAACATTTTCTTCTTGAGCAACTAATGAAGCTAAAGGAACATTATTAGGATCAATATGAGATCTACCATTTGCAAGCATAGACATAATAGCATCAATCTTATCACCCAAAGAAGAGGTTTCTTCAACAGAATTTACCTTCTTACCTTGAGGAGTTCTTTCAGTGTGCCATTCAGAGTAATTGATCATCATATCATCAAGTAATTTAGTTGCGGCGCCAAGTGATGGACATAAAAGTACCTCCAGCAGCTGAATCCAATAGGTTCCTCGAGGAAAAATTCAATCCTGCATAAAAGGTTTGGATGATCATCCAAGTAGTCAGTCCATGGGTTGGGCAATTCTTTACCAAAGATTTCATTCTCTCCCATGCTTGAGCAACATGTTCATTATCAAATTGTTTAAAGTTCATAATGCTACTTCTCAAAGATATAATCTTAGCAGGAGGATAATATTTACTAATAAAAGCATCTTTACATTTAGTCCATGAATCAATACTATTTTTAGGCAAAGATAGCAACCAATCTTTAGCTCTTCCTCTTAATGAGAAAGGAAACAATTTCAGTTTTATAATATCACCATGTATATCCTTATACTTTTGCATTTCACAAAGTTCAACAAAATTATTAAGATGGGCAGCAGCATCATCAGTACTAACACCAGAAAATTGCTCTCTCATAACAAGATTCAGTAAAGCAGGTTTAATTTCATAGAATTCTGCTGTAGTAGCAGGTGGAGCAATAGGAGTACATATAAAATCATTATTATTTGTGCTAGTGAAGTCACACAACTTAGTATTTTCAGGAGTACCCATTATAACAGTAATAAAGTAAACTAGGCAAATAAAGTAAAGACAAGTAACTAATTTTTGTGTTTTGATATAGAGAACAAGACAGTAAATAAAGTAAAACTAGCAACTAATTTTTTGTGTGTTTTGTTTAAGTGCAGCAAACAAAGTAAAATAAATAAAGCAAAACAAAGAAAAAGAGACAAAGTCTCCCCTTGGAGTGTGTCTGCGGATCTCCCCGAGCCAGAAAAAGAGCTTGATGCGCGTAGATGTCACGTCCGTTGGGAACCCCAAGAGGAAGGTGTGATGCGCACAGCAGCAAGTTTTCCCTCAGAAAGAAACCAAGGTTATCGAACCA
Source organism: Lolium multiflorum (assembly GCA_030979885.1). Classification (NCBI taxonomy): domain Eukaryota; kingdom Viridiplantae; phylum Streptophyta; class Magnoliopsida; order Poales; family Poaceae; genus Lolium; species Lolium multiflorum. The sequence continues at coordinate 16,788 of JAUUTY010001576.1, forward strand.
GTAGGAGCCAAGAAGCACGTGAAGGTTGTTGGTGGAGGAATGTAGTGCGGCGCAACACCAGTGAAACCGGCGCCAATGTGGAACCTGCACAACACAATCAAAGTACTTTGCCCCAACGTAACAGTGAGGTTGTCAATCTCACCGGCTTGCTGAAAACAAAGGATTAAGCGTATCGAGTGGAAGATGGTGTTTGTTTGCAAAGAACAGTAAAACAGTAGAATGTATTCGATGTAAAGAATGGACCGGGGTCCACAGTTCACTAGAGGTGTCTCTCCAATAAGATAACTAGCATGTTGGGTGAACAAATTACAATTGGGCAATTGACAAATAAAGATTCAATACATATCAACGATGATTACTATGTGATTTAATCGGGCATTACGACAAAGTACATAGACCGCTATCCAGCATGCATCTATGCCTAAATAATCCACCTTCAGGTTATCATCCGAACCCCTTCCGGTATTAAGTTGTAACAACAGATAATTGCATTAAGTATGGTGCGTAATGTAATCAACACAAATATCCTTAGACAAAGCATCAATGTTTTATCCCTAGTAGCAACAGCATCCACAACCTTAGAACCTATTGTCACGATCCCAGATTCAATGGAGGCATGAACCCACTATCGAGCATAATTACTCCCTCTTGGAGTTACAAGTATCAACTTGGCTAGAGCCTCTACTAGCAACGGAGAGCATGCAAGAACATAAACAACACATATATGATAGATTGATAATCAACTTAACATAATATTCTATATTCATCGGATCCCACCAAACACAACATGTAGCATTACAAATAGATGATCTTGATCATGTTAGGCAGCTCACAAGATCTAAACAATGATAGCACAAGCGGAGAAGACAACCATCTAGCTACTGCTATGGACCCATAGTCCAAGGATGAACTACTCACGCATCAATCCGGAGGCGGGCATGATGATGTAGAGCCCCTCCGGTGATGATTCCCCTCTCCCCAGGGTGCCGGAGGCGATCTCCTGAATCCCCGAGATGGGATTGCACGGCGCCAAGAAAGGTTTTCGATCGTGCTTTCCCAGGGGTTACCCAAGGCTATTTGTAGGCGGAAGGGAGGTCGGGGACCCCTCATGGCCCTGCACCACGGCCGAAGTCCTTGGCCGCCCCCTGTTGTGCAAGTCGGCTAGTGGCCCCAAGTGGTATTCTTGGAAGCTTCGTGTAAAAATAGGACCCTGGGCATTGATTTAGTAATATTGCGAATATTAGTCCGGTAAACCAAAAACAGTTCAAGCATGATAGCAGTATCAAAGAATAGACTTACTGTGGACACTTAAATAATCACATAAAGTATAATAAATGCATTCAAGTATGTATAAAACATTGCAAGATTGAAATTAAAAGTTAACAAGTATTAAATGTTCATAATAACCTTTGAGTGCATGTGGTCAAACACAAACATTACTAACATGATGTCCTGTCACCGCCCTTAGTTAGGAATTCACCGTCTATATTGCAATAGTTATTCGCCGTCTCATGAGATCAGATATCTAAACCGCTTGTAACAAGACTCACGTCAAACACCGTGTATGAGGTAAAACTTCTTTAATAACACCTCAGTGCGATGTGCCTATTCGGAAAGGCGTGCGTGGCTGGTTGTGGCATCGCCGCTCTGCCCATGTCAACATGAGAACTTTGCAAAGTCTTCACAAGGGGAACCATATTGTGGGACTAATGGAAAATGTTTCTTTTGCCAAAGATCGTGTTTGTAGGGCTTGTGTTAAAGTAAAAATGCATGACTCTCCGCATCCAAGCAAGACTATTATCTCTTCCAAGAGGATCTTGGAGCTCCTTCATGTGGATCTCTTTGGTCCTACCACTCATGCAAGTCTTGGTGCGAAGAAATATTGCTTGGTAATTGTTGATGACTATTCAAGATACACTTGGGTCTACTTTCTCAAGACGAAAGATGAGACTCAACAAATATTCATTGACTTTGCCACCGAGGTGCAACGCCAACACAACCTCCTCATTATGGCAATAAGAAGTGACAACGGCTCCGAGTTCAAGAACTACACACTCAATGATTTTCTTAGTGATGAGGGGATAAGACATCAATATTCCGCTGCATACACCCCTCAACAAAATGGTGTTGCGGAGAGGAAGAACCGGACTCTTATGGATATGGCAAGGTCTATGATGGCGGAGTATAAATCCCGCTATAACTTTTGGGCCGAAGCCATCTCCACACCGCATGTCATTCTTCAAGCTAGGCTCTATCTCATGTAAGGGCAACAAGACTCCATCGCAGAGTGATATACGTCGGAGAGTCAAGGCAGAACATCAACGACCCGCAGGACTGTTGCAACCCTTACAGATTCCGGAATGGAAGTGGGACTCGGTCGAATGGACTTTATCACCCCGGACTGCCCAATCATGGGAATGATTCTATTTGGGTAGTGGTAGACAGATTAACCAAGGTAGCCCATTTATCCCTGTCAAGACCACCTACCAAGGACCGAAGCTAGCAGAGTTGTACATCTCAAGAATAGTCGCCCTGCACGGAACACCGAAGTCAATAGGATAGAGGATCACAGTTCACCTCAAGATTCTGGCAGAAGGTACATGAAGGACTTGGAACCGGTGGGTGGCACAACCTATCACCCCAGTCGACGGACAAACGAGAAAGAGTCAGCTAGATACTCGGACATCTTTGAGAGCACGTGTCTTGGAATATGGATCAAGTGGGAGAGGCGCACCTTACGCGGAGATTCTCGTACAACAATAGTTGCAAGCCGGCTCTGGATGGCCCCTTTGAAGCTCATGCGGAAGGGGTGCCGTGCCCACTCTGAATTGGTCGGAAGTCGGAGAAAGCCAAGTCTTTGGACCGGATGTTCTTCGAGAAGCCGAAGAGAAGGTGCACAAGATTCGCGAGTACCTCAAGACTGCGCAATCAAGACAGAAGAGCTACGCCGACAAGAGACGCCGAGAGATGACATTCGAGATTGGAGATTTTGTTTATCTCAAGGTGTCACCCCTCAAAGGAATGCAGAGATTCCAGTTGAAAGGAAAGCTCGCGCCCAGAGTATCTTCCGGACCCTTCAAGATTCCCCGAGCTGCCGAGGAGAGTATCCCTCAGCGGAGCTACCGGAGAAGAAATGGTGGGTGTGCACAATGTGTTCCACATCTCATTGCTCCGGAAGTGCCGGAAGTACCGGAGAAGACTGAAGTGTTCAAG
>JAUUTY010001577.1:0-20000 GCA_030979885.1 Lolium multiflorum
AGTCACACTCTAAAATGAAGCTTTTGGGAGGTTCTTGAAATTTCCATGTTTTAAACCCAAAACCACTTCTCATGATTGACTTCATAAGACAGAGTTTAGGGTTAGGGTAGATACATGATTTTCCCGGTTTGAATATGTCTAGACCTTGTTTATCAACTTAGTTGAATGCTTATTGTATATGACATAAGAAGACTATGTGCCTTGGTTTTTCATTTTTGATTTTTTTAAAATTCTTATGCCCATTTGAATCTTGGTCAAATCCTGGGTTTCAACCATTTAAACAAATTTAAATCAAAATATAAAACATATATCCTTCTTAGTCACTCCAAAATGTAAATCTTGGGAGGGTTCTTGAAATTTGCATGTTTGAAACCAAAACCACTTCTCTTCATGCATGCTTGACTTCATAAGACAGAGTTTAGGGTTAGGGGTAGACATATACATGATTTTCTAGTTTGAATATGTCTAGACCTTGTTTATCAACTTGAATGCTTACTATATATATGACATAAGAATGCTATGTCCTTTGTTTTTTCATTCTTTTGATTTTTTCTGAAATTTTATGCCCATTTGAATCTTTGGTCAAATCCTAGGTTTGACCAAGATTTAAACAAGTTTAAAACATGAAAATGAAAAGGGAAGCCTCATCCTTCTTAGTCACTCTAAAATCAACTTAATTGAATGCTTACTATATGACATAAGAAGACTATGTGCCTAGGTTTTTGATTTATTTTATTTTTAATGCATATTTGTATCTTGGTCAAATCCTAGGTTTGACCATGATTTAAGCAAGTTTAAAACATGAATATGAAAAATTAAGCATCTATCCTTAGGTGATTTTTCGTTTTTATTATTATTACTAGGCAGCACATGTGTGTTTGCCCGTCCAGTGAAACTCTTTCATTTCATTTTTCTTTTCCGCAAGGTCGGGAGTCGGAGGAAGAGGGATCACACGGGAGGAGACGAAGGGAGAGCAGTCACGGGGCCCCACTTATTTATGGTGCCTATATTTTTTCGGGTGATGCTGATGTTGTGCAGGGTTGTCAGTGCGCAGGGGGTGCGAGCAGCGAGTGAGAATGAGAGAGATGTTTTTTTTAGAGGGACAACCGAACGATCCTGAAGGACCCAGATTTCCAATACGCATCAGAGCGCAGTTTACAACAGGACACAAAATAAACAGGAAATTACGTCTAAATCCCTAAGATTTACATGGTAGACCCCATGCTGAAAGCAAGAAATGCGATCGGGTCCTACAGCCACCGTCCGGATTGATCCTCGTCGCAGCCGGGCACGAACAACTTGGCGCGACCAAATCGCCATGGCTACAGAGCCTGCACACCATGGCCTCCGAGCTGAGCTAGAAACGCCCTGCCAAAACCGGCAGCCAACGGAGGTGGATAATTGGAGAGATGGAGAGAGAGAGTCTTGATGCCTCTCTCTTGACAAAGAAGATGGCTGGGAGTTTGCCTACCTAGCGTACGTGACTTGTGCTCACTGAAGTGTGGGACCTCACGCATGGGAACCACACGTAAGTGACAGACTTGTTGCTCTAATAACTCGGGTGATTATTATATTGTATTAGTACATAGTTTCCTATGGATCCTTCTTAGTCACTCCAAAATGAGCTTTTGGGAGGTTTTTGAAATTTCCATGTTTGAAACCAAAAACACTTCGCTTGCTTCATAAGACAAAGTTTAGCTAGGGTTAGGGGGTAGATACATGATTTTCCTGGTTTGAATGTGTCTAGACCTTGTTTATCAACTTAATTGAATGCTTACTACTATATGACATAAGAAGACTATGCTTTGGTTTTCATTTTTTGATTTTTTCTAAAATTTGTATGCCCATTTGAATCTTGGTCAAATCTAGGTTTCACCAAGATTTGAAAAGTTTAAAACATGAATATGAAAAATAAGCATATGCTTCTTAGTCACTCAAAATGAAGCTCTTGGAGGTTTTTGAATTTATTGTTCAAAACCAAAAACCACATATCTTCATGCTTGACTTCGTGAAACAGAGTTTAGGGTTAGGGGGTAGATACATGATTTTTCTTGTTTGAATATGTCTAGACCTTGTTTATCATCTTAATTGAATGCTTACTATATGACATAAGAAGACCTTGGTTTTTCATTTTTTTTGTTTTTTTTTGAATTTTTGTTCATTTGAATCTTGGCCAAATCAGGTTTGACAATATAAACAAGTTTAAGACATGTGAAATGAAAGGAAGCTGTATCCTTCTAGTCACCTAAAATGAAGTTTTGGAGGTTTTTGAAATTACCATGTTTGAAACCTAAACCACTTCTCTTCATGCTTGACTTCATACATAATTTAGGGGTAGATACATGATTTTGTATGGTTTGAATATGTCTAGATCTTGTTTATCAACTTGAATGCTTACGATATGACATAAGAAGACTATGTACTTTGGTTTTCATTTTTCTGATTTTATTAAATTTTGTGTCCATTTGAATCTTGGTCAAATCCTAGGTTTGACCAAGATTTAAACAAGTTTAAACATGAAAATGAAAAGGTAATCATGGATCCTTCTTAGTCACTCTAAAATGAAGCTTTTGATGTTCTTGAAATTTCCATGTTTGAAAAAAACCACTTCTCTTCATGCTTGACTTCATAAGACATAGTTTAGGGTTAGGGGTAGATATATACATGATTTTTCTGGTTTGAATATGTCTATACCTTGTTTATCAACTTTAATGCTTACTATATGACATAAGAATGCTATGTTTGGTTTTTATTTTTCTATTTTTAAAATTTTATACCCATACATTTGAATCTTGTGAAATCCTAGGTTTGACCATGATTTAAACAAGTTTAGAACATGAAAATGAAAAGGTAATTATGGATCCTTCTTAGTCACACTCTAAAATGAAGCTTTTGGGAGGTTCTTGAAATTTCCATGTTTGAAACTTGATTGACTTCATAAGACATAGTTTAGGGTTAGGGGTAGATATATACATGATTTTTCTGGTTTGAGTATGTCTAGACCTTGTTTATCAACTTGAATGCTTACTATATGACATAAGAAGACTATATGCTTTTGTTTTTCATTTTTTTGTTTTTTTATTTTATGCCCGATTGAATCTTTTGGTCAAATCTTAGCTAGGTTTGACCAATATTTAGAACAAGTTTAAGACATGAAAATGAAAAGGGAAGCCCATCCTTCTTAGTCACTCTAAAATGAATTTTTTAAGAGGTTTTTGAAATTTCCATGTTTGAACCCAAACCACTTCTCTTCATGATTGACTTCATAAGACAGAGTTTAGGGTTAGGGGTAGATATATACATGTTTTCTGGTTTGAATATGTCTAGACCTTGTTTATCAACTTTAATGCTTACCATATGACATAAGAATGCTATGTGCTTTGGTTTTTCATTCTTTCATTTTTTTAAATTTTTATGCCCATTTAAATCTTGGTCAAATCCTAGGTTTGACAATGATTAAAACAAGTTTAAAACATGAATATGAAAAATTAAGCATCTATCCTTCTTAAGTCACTCCAAAATGTAACTCTTGGGAGGGTTTTTGAAATTTCCATGTTTGAAACCAAAAACCACTTCTCTTCATGCTTGCTTTCTTCATAAGACAGAGTTTATGGTTTTAGAGGTAGATATATACATGATTTTCTGGTTTGAATATGTCTAGACCTTGTTTATCAACTTGAATGCTTACTATATATATGACATAAGAATGCTATGTCCTTTGTTTTTTCATTCTTTTGATTTTTTCTGAATTTTTATGCCCATTTGAATCTTTTGTCAAATCCTAGGTTTGACCAAGATTTAACAAGTTTAAAACATGAAAATGAAAAGGGAAGCTTGTATCCTTCTTAGTCACTCTAAATGAAGCTTTTGGGAGGTTTTTGAAATTATGTTTGAAACCCAAAACCAGCTCTCTTCATGCTTGACTTCATAAGACAGAAGTTTAGGGTTAGGGGTAGATACATGATTTTGTATGGTTTGAATATGTCTAGACCTTGTTTATCAACTTGAATGCTTATGATATGACATAAGAAGACTATGTACTTTGGTTTTCATTTTTCTGATTTTTAAAATTTTGTGTCCATTTGAATCTTGGTCAAACCTAGGTTTGACCAAGATTTAAACAAGTTTAAAAATGAAAAGGTAATCATGGATCCTTCTTAGTCACTCTAAAATGAAGCTTTTGGGAGATGTTTCTTGAAATTTCCATGTTTGAAACCCAAAACGACTTCTCATATGCATGCTTGACTTAAGACAAAGTTTAGCTAGGGTTAGGGGGTAGATACATGATTTTCCTGTTTGAATATGTCTAGACCTTGTTTATCAACTTTTGAATGCTTACTATATGACATAAGAAGACTATGTGCCTGGTTTTTCATTTTTTTTTTTTTTTAAAATTTTTATGCCCATTTGAATCTTGGTCAAATCCTAGGTTTGACCATATGGTTTTAACAAATTTAAATCATGAATATAAAAATTAAGCATCTATCCTTCTTAGTCACTCCAAAATGTAAATCTTGGGAGGGTTCTTGAAATTTGCATGTTTGAAACCAAAAACCACTTCTCTTCATGCATGCTTGACTTCATAAGACAGAGAGTTTAGGGTTAGGGGTAGATATATACATGATTTTCTGGTTTGAATATGTTTAGACCTTGTTTATCAACTTGAATGCTTACTATATATATGACATATAAGAATGCTATGTCCTTTGTTTTTTCATTCTTTTGATTTTTTTCTGAAATTTTATGCCCATTTGAATCTTTTGGTCAAATCCTAGGTTTGACCAAGATTTAAACAAGTTTAAAACATGAAAATGAAAAGGGAAGCCTGCATCCTTCTTAGTCACTATAAAATCAACTTAATTGAGAATGCTTACTATATGAATCCATAGGAAACTTTGTTCTAATGCACTATAATAATCAACCGAGTTTTTACACCAACAGGTCATGTCACTTACGTGTGGTGCCCATGCGTGAGGTCCCGCACTTCAGTGACCACAAGTCACGTGCAATAGGTACGCAAACTCCCAGCCATTTTCTTTGTCAAGAGAAGACGCATCAGGATGCGTATTGGAAGTCTCTGGTCCTTCAGATCCTTCGGTTGTCCCTCCTCACAAAAAGAACAAATCTCTCTCATTCTCGGCCTCGCCGACTCGCTCGCTCGCTTGCACCTCCCGCCACCAAAAACCTGCACAACATCATCACTCCAAAAGGGAGACACCATAATGCACTCCCTTCTCTCTCCTTCCGAGTGATCCTCTTCCTCCGAGTTTCACTCGATGGGCAAACACATATGTGCTGCATAGTAATAATAAAAAGGTAATTCGTAGAAAAATTGACCTACGAATCTATAATTAAATAGGTTAAACTAGGTTTTCCCCAAAGATTACAGATCAAGGTTCAAAAAATCCAACTACGGGGTTCGAACAACCCCATTTCTAATCAAAGATTTTTTCGACGTCATCCAAATGGCCTCAAACTATAGCATGGGCGGATCCAGACTATAGCCAAGGGGGGCAGCTGCCCCCACTCAATTTTCTGAAATCTTGTAATATGTTAAGCTAAAGGCTGGTTTGCCCGCACTTAGAAATGATATTTGCATCACTTATCATATGTTTGCCCATTTGAATCTTGTCAAATCCTAGATTTGACCAAGATAATTTAAACAAGTTTAAAACATGAAAATGAAAAGGGAAGCTTGTATCCTTCTTAGTCACTCTAAAATGAAGTTTTTGGGAGGTTTTTGAAATTTCCATGTTTGAAACCCAAAACCACTTCTCTTCATGCTTGACTTCATAAACATGAAAATGAAGACTATTTGCTAACGGAGGGAGTAAGCACTCTTGCTATCAAAAGTACCAAACGATGCATACCAAAATGATTTTTTAGAGGAATACTAGTTCAGATTATTTAATTTTATATTAGCAGGCCAAAATCGAACCCCGTAGTTGGATTTTCAGAAATTGATCCGTAGTACTGGGCAAAACCCTAGTTTAGCTTATTTAATAATAGATTCGTAGGTCGATTTTTTACGTTATTATTATTATTACTAGGCAGCACATGTGTTTGCCCGTCCAGTGAAACTCTTTCATTTCATTTTTCTTTTCCGCAAGGTCGGGAGTCGAGAGGAAGAGGGATCACACGGAGGAGACGAAGGGAGAGCAACACGGGCCCCACTTATTTATGGTGTCTATCCTTTTTCTGGTGATGTTGACTGTTGTGCAGGGTTGTCAGTGCGCAGGGGGGTGCGAGCGAGCGAGAAAGGCCGAGAATGAGAGAGATGTTTTTTTAGAGGGACAACCGAACGATCCTGAAGGACCCAGATTTCCAATACGCATCAGAGCGCAGTTTACAGCAGGACACAAAATAAACAGGAAATTACGTCTAAATCCCTAAGATTTACATGGTAGACCCCAGGCTGAAAGCAAGAAATGCGATCGGGTCCTTAACAGCCACCGTCCGGATTGATCCTCGTCGCAGCCGGGGACGAACCACTTGGCGCGACCAAATCGCCATGGCTATAGAGCCTGCACACCATGGCCTACGAGCTGAGCTAGAAACGACCTGCCAAAACCGGCAGCCAACGGAGGTGGATAATTGGAGAGATGGAGAGAGAGAGAGAGAGTCTTGATGCCTCTCTCTTGACAAAGAAGATGGCTGGGAGTTTGCCTACCTAGCGTACGTGACTTGTGCTCACTGAAGTGTGGGACCTCACGCATGGGAACCACACGTAAGTGACAGACTTGTTGCTCTAATAACTCGGGTGATTATTATATTGTATTAGTACATAGTTTCCTATGGATCCTTCTTAGTCACTCCAAAATGAAGCTTTTGGGATGTTTTTGAAATTTCCATGTTTGAAACCAAAAACGACTTCTTCATGCATGCTTGACTTCATAAGACAGAGTTTAGTTTAGGGGTATGGGTAGATACATGATTTTCCTGGTTTGAATATGTCTAGACCTTGTTTATCAACTTAATTGAATGCTTACTACTATATGACATAACAAGACTATGTGCCTTGTTTTTCATTTTTTTGATTTTTTCTAAAATTTGTATGCCCATTTGAATCTTGGTCAAATCCTAGGTTTCACCAAGATTTCAATAAGTTTAAAACATGAATATGAAAAAGTAAGCATGTATGCTTCTTAGCCACTGAAGCTCTTGGGAGGGTTTTTGAAATTTCCATGTTTGAAACCAAAACCACTTCTCTTCATGCATGCTTGACTTCATAAGACAGAGTTTAGGGTTTTAGGGGTAGATATATACATGATTTTCTGGTTTGAATATGTCTAGACCTTGTTTATCAACTTGAATGCTTACTATATATATGACATATAAGAATGCTATGTCCTTTGTTTTTTCATTCTTTTGATTTTCTTCTGAATTTTATGCCCATTTGAATCTTTTGGTCAAATCCTAGGTTTGACCAAGATTTAAACAAGTTTAAAACATGAGAATGAAAAGGGAAGCTTGTATCCTTCTTAGTCACTCTAAATGAAGTTTTTGGGAGGTTTTTGAAATTACCATGTTTGAAACCCAGAACCACTTCTCTTCATGCTTGACTTCATAAGACGAGTTTAGGGTTAGGGGTAGATACATGATTTGTATGGTTTGAATATGTCTAGACCTGCTTATTAACTTGAATGCTTACTATATATGACATATAAGAATGCTATGTCCTTTGTTTTTTTCATTCTTTTGATTTTCTTCTGAATTTTTATGCCCATTTGAATCTTTTGTTCAAATCCTAGGTTTGACCAAGATTTAAACAAGTTTAAAACATGAAAATGAAAAGGGAAGCTTGTATCCTTCTTAGTCACTCTAAAATGAAGTTTCCATGTTTGAACATCTACTGCAGTATGTGTGAACATGTATGCACTATGTGTGCTATAACTAGTATGTCTTTCAAATTTGAACCACATTTGAATAAGTTTGAAATATTTGAAATGGGGCTTTTGGCTTAAACGTTTAAACCCAAAACGATTTCTCTTCATGCTAGACTTCATAAGACCGAGTTTAGGGTTAGGGGTAGATACATGATTTGTCTGTTTTGAATATGTCTAAACCTTGTTTATCAACTTGAATGCTTACTATATGACATCATAAGACTATGTGCTTTTGTTTTTCATTTTTCTAATTTTTTTCTGAATTTTATGCCCATTTTCTGAACTTGCTTTTATAGTTAACTTTGGTCTAGAGATAGAGTACTACAAGAGTATCAAAGTTAGCCTAGAACAATGAAAGCTAGATAGCACCCCTCATGATTAGTTGCTAGTGCTAACAAAAAAGGACTACTCTAGATGGGAACTTGTGAAATGAAATGACTTTGAAAACCTTGGAATGATGAGTCATCTCATTGAAAGATTTTGAAGGTGAATATGACTGGTGAATGACATGGTGAACTTTACAAAAACTGATGGTTGGTTCTATGCGATACCATTCCACTTTGCAAGTACCCCACAATACCTGATTATGGGTAAGGGCTTAACTAGAAGTTTATGTATCTTAGTATGGGTTCCTCTAAACAAGCGTCATCGGGGTTATGCCAAGGGCTGCCTCCAAAGAAATATGGAATGATGTGATATGACGTGAATATGAGGTGAATGTCCGGCCCAAGCCTGTGCAGTTCCCGGGGACGGTTTGTCTTCACCGGGAGGCCAAGCTCATGGAGAGGTGTTTATACTAGGTATGTAAGTGAAAGGTTATGGTTGGTAGTCCGCACATGGAGTGTGATAAATCGGGGCCAGTTAACCCTGACGGATTATTGCAAATGTTGTGGCACAAGTGTACGACCTCTGCAGAGTGTAGATCTATTCGAATAGCCGCGTCCACGGTTATGGACGGTTGGAAAGGCCATACTGTTCCGTCATCAGAACTTTTCAAAAATGTGACATGTGAAGGGTGACTTGTGATTTGAACTTGAAAGGTGAATGGTAAACTTGACTTGAATCACAACTGAGTTGTGGGGATGACACTAATGTTCCCACTTGAGTTAGTTAGCAAATGAAGAGGCTTTTACTAAATGTTTGTGAACTAAAACTGGCTTTATGCAAATAAACCTAGAGCTTAGCACCCCTTACAATAGTTGATAGTGCTTACATTAGTATTAGAATGAGTACTTTAGTACTCATGGCTTTTGTCCCCCTTATTCAAATGGCCGACTATGTAGAGGAACAGTAAGACGAGGAAGATGGACAAAGCAGACGTCTACGACAACTAGGACCACTCCGACGTCAACAGCCATCAGGGAACAGTGGACACTGATCGCTTTACTGCCTCCATGTGTTTTGTAATAGGATCTCTAGATCCTCTATGTGGTATTAAGACTGGATCATGTGATCATCTATGTAAGACATTTATGTGTTGTAATGAATGATGTGTTGTGATATCAATCTATTATGTCTCGCAAAAACAATATTCCTGGGATTGCGAGGAATGGCATAAAGGCATCTGGACTTAAAATCCGGTGTTGACAAGTTGGTATCAGAGCCATTGTTTGACCTTAGGAGACCCTAGTTAGAATGGACGTCTGCAAAACTTAGTTTCAAAAACCAAAGAAGTGAATATTTGTGAAAAACTTATTCTCACTCTTATCCTTGAAATCTTTTTCAAAATGAGAAATTCATGCTCTACTTTCTTTGTAGCACTATCTAAAATTTTGCACACTTGAATACTTCTCTAATTTACTCCTCCTCTTTGTTCACAGATGAAGTACCAATGGGAGTCCTATCAGCTTGGTCCGGAGGCGACCTAAGGTTCGAAAAGGAGTTGAAGCAACTAGTGGAATATCTAGGACACCCGTATCCCGAGTTCTTCGGAATACCCCTCAACAACCACTCCGGAGAACCACCTCGGTGGGAAGTTTCTACTGATCTACGAAGAAAGCTTGGAGCCCCGGTATGGGAAACCATCTGGTTTTCTGTAACGGGAAACACTTGGAAGGAAGGACTAGTCAGAGCTATGCAAGAAGCAATTTCCCGTCTGTGTGGACAAAATGAGAACAAGATCAAGAACACTCGCTTCATCTACTACCCAAGACATGACTCCATGGGAAGACCGATGACCATGCCCCCGCCACGGAGATGAACCACTATGTAGCACACCAGGACTTCAGGCAGTACAAAACCCGCAGGGATTTGGACAACGCCCTCGCCTCTCGCCAAGCACATCACCCGTGAAGACGAAGAATCCACCCTGAAGAGTAGTATCACCCCAGCACTTAAGTAGGTGTGAGTTGTATCAGATTCCCTTGTATCGTAGAGCGAATGAATGGTTCTTCAAACCAACGGTGTGTTAGATTTGTAATGTGTGATGCTTGGTATGAATGAAAAAGTGTTGTTGGTTTTTACCCCCGCAACACTACTCAAAATTTCAAATTGTGAACTTTTAAAATTTAACAAAACAAACCATAGAAATTTCCCTCTTATCTTATCATCTACCCAATCTTCAGATGGCCCCACCAAACCGCAACCAAGACGCAATGATGCAGATGATCCAGATGATGATGGAAGATCGCGAAGCCGCGAGAGCTGAACGACAAGCCAACATAGCTGCACTGCAGCAGATAGCTCAGAACAATCAGGGCCATGGAAACCATGATCACCCAGGATCAAAGCTGAAGAACTTTCAGAACACCAACCCTCCAATATTCAACAAGACTGAAGAACCCCTAGATGCTGATGACTGGCTCCAGACAATGGAGAACAACCTCGAAGTTGCGCAAGTTGAAGCCGCAGAGAAAGTGCTGTTTGCCACGCACTACTTAGCAGGACCAAGAGCTTGGACCAGCACCCGTGCCATGAATGCAGGACAGATGATGACCTGGGAAGACTTCAAGCTGAAGTTTAGCAAGTACCATGTGCCCCAAGGACTGATCAAGAAGATGAGAGACGAGTTCCGGGAACTCAAGCAAGGAAGAATGTCCGTGGTGGAATACCGCGACAGGTTTCTTACTCTGTCAAGGTACGCCCCGGATGAGACCGACACCAACGAGAAAGGAAGGAGAGATTTCTGAACGGACTGCATGATGAAATGCAAACTGTGTTAGTGAACATTCCGTTCGCTGACCTCGAAGCCCTGGTGGACTCAGCCATCCAGATGGAAGGAAAGCTGCACCAAGCCAACGAGAACCCAAGAGAAGGATGATGAACCAGAATGGACCCAACAACGCCCAGAAGTACCGCAACAACTCAACTGGAGGATTTGCCTCAAGATACAACAAGCCCCCAGCTCAGATTTACCGCCCAAGCAACAACAACAACAACAACCGCAACCCCAACAACAACAACAACACGCACCAACAACAACAACCACCCCAATGGCAACAACAACCACCCCAATACTGCCCCCGTGACTGGGAGTAACGCTGTTCCCGTCAACCCCAAAGACAAGTCCACCGTCAACTGCTATGAATGTGGAGTTGTGGGTCACTACTCCAACGAGTGCCCCAAGAAGCTTGCCAAGATTGCCGCCAATACCTGTTGACGTCAGAAACCCACCGGCGGGCAGCGACTGGTCAACACAGTAGAGCCGGGAACAACTAGGGTCGGCTGGCCCTGGTCCCTCAGCGACGGCCCGCAAGTTTCCTCGGGTCACACGTCCGATGCTATCGCAGGCGTGCCACCGACCTATACCTGGTCGTAGCTGTGTGGATGATGCCGCTAGTTTCTGCATACACGTACACGCAAATACGAGCCTCGATCGTTCAGCTAGCCTCAGACGGCTCAAAGAGCCGATTCACCCATGATTCGTCCAAGGTGGCCGAATATATGGTGGTCCTGCTTGATCAAGATAAAGCTAATGAGATCTACGACGATTTAGGGTTTTCACCGCATAATCGGATCATCCTACTCACGATTGGGCCTCGCGCCGCGCACGGTGATCGTAAGCCGATCCTAGACAGGGCCTAAAAACCAACACGAGGTTGATCCTCGGAACTTCCTGTCTAGGGCTAGCAAACTACACCCTACACGCCGCTGGATCCTCCAACCCTTTGTAAGGCCTAACTATTGCAGATGTTAAACTAATCCTTGAAGAATCAAGGAGCAACCGTAACGGATCAGATCTACTAAATAATGATCAAGGGTGCCGCCCCTACACCTAAGATGAGGTAAGGGCGGCTAGATGCGCAAGGGTTGCACTACGGCAGCATATGATACTAAGAACAATGCAAACCCTAACACATCTAAGATAACTACGTTGCTCGCCATCAAAAGGCTTCACACGAGCAACGCATGAACAACAGGTAGCTTGTGCTCCTAGATCGCAAGATGCGATCTAGGCAGCAGGGCTTACCGGAGAAACCCTCGAGACGAAGGGGTTGGCGATGCGCCGAGATTTGTTTGTGTTGAACGTTGGTTGTTGTTTATTCCATAAACCCTAGATACATATTTATAGTCCAGGGGACTTTCTAATGTGGGCGTGCACCAAACCGTGCACGGGTAAACTCTAACTTCTAAACTAAGATGCGATCTAATATGTTACAGATACATAGGCAATTTAGCCCAACTTGGTATAAAAGGCCGATTCACGTATTTCTTCCATATATAATCTTCAAGTCCATCTTGATCGCGCCCACCTCTGGCTGGTCAAATTCTGGTGATAACACATGCCCCCCTGGTTTTGGAAATGACATTTCCAAAATCATCACGCTTTTCTTTCGTCGGGTCATGTCGTGGCAGAGCAGAAACCGTCGCAGAGTCCTTCATCATGATAACTTGCCTCTTCAACTTTCTCTGCACGATTTGAGCGCTTTGGCACTACCGGAAACTGTTCGCTTAACTTCACCCACCTCCTTTTATTTAACCGCATCGAACAGTTCTCCTCTTCATCCCCTTTCGCATTGGTACTCCAAAAGCCCTCCTGAGCCACCATGTCTTCCTCTTCCTCCACCCCATCTCTTTCCATCGAGTCCTCCTCTTCCCGCGAGCCGACGCCGGAGTGGAACCCGGCGGAGGTCCATGCGGCCACCACCCGCCGCGCCATCGAGGCCGGGATGAGCCCAGCCATGATTTCTCCATCCGGTCGAGGACGACAAGTCCCGATCGATGGGGAGACGACTCCGCTCTCTGTCAAAAGGGAAGGTGGAGAAAGCGAGACGATCGCTTCCTTGGACGGGGCCACCTCCTCCGAGGAGGCGTGAGAGGAAGAAGAGGAGGACAGCCCTCCGACGAGCCGCCGCCAAACGCCACCGCTCGGCTCGGAGCCTCGCCGATGTCTACACCGACGACGACGACGCGATGATGTGAGGATGAGACAATGAGGGCCCTGCCGGCGGCCGCTGGAGCAGGACGACGAGCCGGGCAGGAGCAGCGCGACAGCGGCGATGACGGCGACGACGACGAGGGCAGCGACGGCCCCTAGATAGGATCGTAGCATAGGGCCAATAGTAGTAGGCGGGCAATGTATCCCCTAGGGCTTCCTTTTGAGAGCAATCAGTTCTTTTGTGTAAGAAATCTCGTCCATCAATGAAGAATTTCCCCAACTTGATTTTGCCGATTTCATGATAATTTAGCCGATTGCCTTCCGTACTGAGCCGCCGACCGTCAATTTGTCAAGCTTAATGAGCCGATGGCGCGCATCGTCTCTCATGAAAATTCGAGATAGATCCATCCGAACCTCCAAACTCCCAATCAAACAGGGCCAAGCTACAAACGTGCAAACCCCAGATCTTGGAAATGCAGATCCAACTGAATGGAATGTTAGACTTAGCGGCAAAACTCCTGAAATAATGTCCAGTCTCCTCATTAACTTTAAATTTCAGACATTCTTCTGCCGCATCCTTCTCTTCCAGATCCTCTTTGCCTTCAGGAGAGCCCTAGGACTGTCGCTGGATCAACTCGACTGCTGAAGCTAACACTTTTGCAGAACAGGCATTATTCGCCCACAACCGTCCTGTGATGCTCATTTCTTTGCAGCAACAATCGGCCCAGAGCCCATCAAACGACATGACCCCTCTTCAAATTCCTCCGATCAGCTCCGACGCTTCCCTTCGCAATAATCCACCATCTTTCAAACGAGCTGTGATGTAGAGTAAGCCGATCCCACGAAATCGGCTCCTCAAGACAGAAATCTTACGGCGAGCTGCCCCCCGAGCCTCACCCAAGGTAGGATCAAAGTGGACCCGCCAATTCAGACAATCAGACCTCCCAACTGTAGTGAGCCAGCCGACATCCAACCAAATCGGCTCTCCTTCATCGATATTTGGGCGAGCTACCCCAGCTCAAGCCTACTTGCATGCCAACATTCCTCCACCGCAGGGAAGGCAACGGCAACTTTCGCAAGACTTGTACTAAAGTCGATGATCGTGCATGGCCTCAGATCACGAAACCCTCAAAAGGGATTATTACACCTGATTATGAATCTAACCAGCCCATCTAGCAGTCAATCTTCAGTGCAGTCACAATAGAGCTCGGGCTTGTCGCTCAATGTCTTGCATGCGGGAACCGATAATTTTGCGACATCGCATCATTCCTCATAACCGCAGATGTGGGCCACCGATTTGAAAAATCGCTTCCCTATAGCAAAGGATCCTTTAGGGCAAACGCCCCCGAGCTTCTTCCGCGTCCCGCCTGCCTTGCTGATCGATCAGCTCATCATCTTTGGCAGCCGATACAACTTCCGGTGAAGATGTTTTGAATTAGCCGATTGCTTCATCATCGGCCGTCCTCATGGTCCTAGAAGAGATATGCTCCCTTCGTTGGGCTCATCCTTAACCCGCTGATCTTGTCGTTGGTCGTGGTTGCGCCCCCAGTTGCTCCGCTTGATATCGCGACAAGCATTAGCGTCTTCAATGAGAAAAGGCAATTCTGTCACCAAAACCGACGCTTCCCGGGCAACCACGAACCTCTTGAGTTGATGTCTCTGCGCATCGGCTGTGCTCAAATTTTTTCAATTTTTCTTTATTATTAGCCTATTATCAGCCTGATCGATCTCATGAATCGGCTCTTCCTGGGTATGTGCCGCCCGAGCCGAATCTTTCAAGTGATTGAAGATATCGGCTTTTCAACCAACTGAAGCTTGTCGATCACTCATCATGCTAAATAGTACAAACAGCCGAACACATGTGGTGAGAATAATTTTAGCCGATTGCTGGAATCGCTTCCTTGCAATTGTCGATCTGACTATTCATCCTTCTAGTAGCGCTGTCCTGGTCGTTTATAGCACGCGCTCATCGCCATCCTTTTCCTTCATAAGTATAACATTGGAAATCCATTCAAAGGTAAATTGCAGCCCGATGCACCAACCCAACATCTTCCTGACCTCCTCTTAACTTCCTCAATATCTCTAGCTGCCAATGATGTAAACCCGAACCCCGCTTCCCGTCACCCGATAGATCGACGTTGAACACAAAAAGCGATGTTGGGGATACCATCGCCGATCGCTAAAATCGGCCTCTTTTTGTTGCACTGCTCCAACGAGGGTTTACAACTTCTTGGTATCTTATTATGGCGACGTGACTCCGGGAGGAATGTTCACCACGCTTGGTCATAAATTTGAGATCCTGACACTGTATTTATAATAGCCGATGCCGACGGATCAGCCGATGTCACGCATCGCTTTCGCCTGTTTAGGGCGCCATACTTTTTGGCGGGCGCGCCTTCGTCTCCGGTGTTTGCTGACTTTTCACGCCAACCGGGCCGTGCCTTCCTCAACGAGTACAGGTACTGTGCCTCGGCTTCTTCCAGTTTCGCAGCCGCTGCACCCTACGCTTTTGAGAACGGCTGAGCCCATCAGGACACCATCTTGGCCGGTCGATGTCCTCTTCATCATCGTCCTCTAGTTCCTCGAGATCTTTATCTGAGCGGACTCGCATGCTTGCTCCGAGGCGGAGGGGCCCTAGACGTCGAACACGACGCGTTAGCTGCATCCTTCCTCTTTGTTTACATTCTCGCAGCTGCCGATTGTTGGCAATCGGCTCATTCTCGAATCCTGTTGTCCAAGAAGGGGCAGCCCCCAAAGGCCATCCGCGTCGTCCGGCTCCCTTGAGCCCTCCTCGGCGTGACGTCGTACTGCCGTTGCCTCTGCCATGCCGACGGTACCTGTCCTCTCGCATTAGACCGATGGCATCTTTCATCGTTGGCCGTAGCGCCGACGTCGGTCATATTGCTGCTCATACTTGTTGAGGAGATGTGCGGAGCGTATGCGGACACCATATGCTTTTCACCTCCTTTGGTTAGGTACCGTCCGTCATCGCCTTGGGGCCGGCCGCGTGGAACGGCTCCTCTTGTCCTTGCCACGAGAGTGGCTGCTTTTCTTCGCTATGGCGGCTCACAAGCCCTGCCATGTTGACGCCAAAGGAGAACTCTGGCTTATACGGTGGCTAAGATCCACCATGTTGACACCAGGAAATGCACGATGTCTCCGTTGCTTGATGCCGGCAAACGGGTCTTCAAGGAGCCGATGAGTTTCGAGACTCGCCTTGATCTCGTCACGGATCCCCGATTTGACCGGGAGGCTTCCGCCATCTCATGTAGATGGCGATGTGGTGGATGTTGAAGATGGTCCCACCGGGCGTGCAAATGTGTTGACGCGAAACCCACCGCGGGCAGCGACCGGTCAACACAGAGAGCCGGGAACAACTAGGCTGCGCCGGCCCTGGCCCTCGTGAGCGACGTCCCGCAGCTCTCCCGGTCACACGTCCGATGCTATCGCAGGCGTGCCACCCGACCTATACCTGGTCGAAGGTGTGGATGATGCCTCGCTTAGTTTCCTGCAGGGCATACACGTACACGTTAAATACGAGCCTCGATCGGCTTCAGTTATCCCGTGAATCGGCTCAAAGAGCCGATTCACCCATGATTCGTCCAAGGTGGCCGAATATATGGTGGTCCTGCTTGATCAAGATAAAGCTAATGAGATCTACGACGATTTAGGGTTTTCACCGCATAATCGGATCATCCTACTCACGATTGGGCCTGCGCGCACGGTGATCGTAAGCCATCCTAGACAAGGCCTAAAAACCAACACGAGGTTGATCCTCGGAACATCCTGTCTAGGGCTAGCAAACTTCACCCTACACGCCGCTGGATCCTCCAACCCTTTGTAAGGCCTAACTATTGCAGATGTTAAACTAATCCTTGAAGAATCAAGGAGCAACCGTAACGGATCAGATCTACTAAATAATGCGGGGTGCCGCCCCTACACCTAAGATGAGGTGTAAGGGCGGCTAGATGCGCAAGGGTTGCACTACGACAGCATATGATACTAAGAACAATGCTAACCCTAACACATCTAAGATAACTACGTTGCTCGCCATCAAAAAGGCTTCAGCACGAGCAACGCATGAACAACGTGGGTAGCTTATGCTGCCTAGATCGCAAGATGCGATCTAGGCAGCATGGTGCTTACCGGAGAAACCCTCGAGATGAAGGGGTTGGCGATGCGCCGAGATTTGTTTGTGTTGAACGTTGGTTGTTGTTTATTCCATAAACCCTAGATACATATTTATAGTCCAGGGGACTTTCTAATGTGGGCGTGCACCAAACCGTGCACGGGTAAAACTCTAACTTCTAAACTAAGATGCGATCTAATATGTTACAGATACATAGGCAGTTTAGCCCAACTTGGTATAAAAGGCCGATTCACGTATTTCTTCCATAGATTATCTTAAAGCCCATCTTGATCGCGGCCCACCTCTGGCTCGGTCAAATTCTGGTGATAACAATACCGCAGCACCTGCTCAACAACAGCGCCGCTTTGCCGGAAGAAGGAACCAGAACAACAACAACAACGGCCGTTTCTACCACATGACCGCCAATGAAGCCTGTAAGCTCCTCGGCCATGCCAAGTATGTTCCCCTGTTAATCTCACTGCTCAATCTTCTTAGGAATCTAACTTTTCTTAAAATCTGACGAGATTTGTTTAAGGGGGAAGGGTTTGTAACATCCCAAGAATTTCAAAACAAACAAAATGAATTTCCTAGTTCCAAATTTTGGAACTAACAAAAACTTTTATTAAATCAAGTTGATACTTAGAGATCTTGTTTAATCCTTGTGATATTGCCATGATTGCTTGTTTAATTAGTTTTTGAAATAATCTTAAACCCTAAACCTCACATTCCTTTTTTACCATCCAAGTTAAAATAAAATAAAAAGAATTCAAATAAGAAAGAGGCATATGTGCCTATGACTATTTTTGTAGAACTTTACCCTAGGCCTTTCCACTTTATTTAGAGGATTGGAAAACCTTCATAAACCTTATCTAGTACTTCTCAAACCATTCCCAAGTTGAAACCAAAGAAAATAAAAAGAAACTAAAAATGCCATAGAGGCATATGAGAAAATGCAAATTTATGAATTTGGGAATCTTGACCCTAAGACTTGTTGTGAATGGTTGGATCACCTCCATATACCATTTCAACACTCAACAACATCAAATGGGCCAAGAACAATCAAATTAAAAATCAAATGCCACATATGCATAGAGGCATATGTGACACATAGCCATTTTCACCAATTCTTGCCCTATGACTTCTAAACCTTGACTAAATGATGTGAAACCATCTCTCAACCTAATATAACACTAAATTAACCCTAACCCATGTCCAAGTAAAGCAAGATCAACAATTTACAAGAATAATGAAATATGACACATCACCTCTTATGTGTTATGGCCATTTTTGCAAATCTTTGAACAAGACCTTTTGAAATGGATTCAATGGTTTGAAATTGTTTCTAAACTAATAAGAATCACATTAGAGTCAACAAAAGTCAAATCAAATGAAGAGAAATTAAATAGGGAGAAAATCCCAATTTCACTCACATACACATTATGCCAAATTACAAATCTTCACTCTAGGCCATAATTGCTTGCTCTCTTGCTTGTAGAATACCTAAATATGATAAACTAACACAATTGCATCAATGAAACCAGAATCAAACCAAAGGAAATCTCAAAATCTTCACACATATGATAATGGTCATATGTCACCAAAATATTTTCTTCACTACTTTACCCCTCTGGTTTTCTCTATTCTTAAACTAAACTTGGTAAACCAAAGCCATGTCATCCAAGACCATGTAGAGGTGAGTAACTTTCATGTTGACCACCATGGCTAGAGTTGACTAGGTTGACCAGTATGAATGTGACAAGTAGTGATGTTGAAACAAAGAGAAGATCATCTCACTTTTGCCATTTTGCAATTCAATTCAAAATTGAACCCCACCACCACCATTCTATCTAATATATGAATGAGATCCACCAAAGGAATTTCCAAATTTTGAAAACTTTTCTCTTGCGGCCATTTTTACAAACACCTTGTGGGCAGAACTGAAAATGATGCCCATGCTGGATTTTTGCTTGGACCAAGTCCAACCCTGGCCACCCCTGCAGCCCTGGAGCTCACCTCCACTCCTGCCACCACTTGCCAGCCCTGCTTGGACTCACTTGACCAGAACACAACCATGCCGGCCCTCTTGTCACCCACCATGCCATCACCATCTCCCTTCATCTCAACTATGCCACACCATGTCCTGGAGGTTCCCTATGTCACCCTGAACCTGCCCATACACCATCGCCAGACACGCACCAATCTGTGCCACTGGCGCCTGACGCGTCCAAGACTGCCAGATCGGCATGGAGTGCGCCAGACGCCTCTCGGACGCACCAGAACATCGCGTGCCTGTCGCCTCACGCCTCCGCACTCCCCATGCATCCGTCGACCGCCACGGTCCTCTACCTCCCGCACAACGCCATCGCCGCGCACCCGCTGTAGACGACGCCACGTCCACGACTTTCCGCCACCGTACACGCCCTGCTGAGGAAGAGAACGACGCGACCCTTCCTTCCACCGCCGCCACGACGCCGCCGTTCGCCGTGACGTCGCCACGCCGAGCCCTCTCTTGCCCCTTCGCCGCCCTGGAACGACGACGTCGTCGACGACCTTGCCCGCACCCTCGCAGCCCCCTGGCCGCTATAAAAGGAGCTCTCCCTTCTCAAATTCGCCACACCATCGCCCTCTCTCACCACCGAGCCTCCTCTCCCCTTCTCCACACTCACTG
>JAUUTY010001578.1:0-20000 GCA_030979885.1 Lolium multiflorum
AACAAGAGTATAATTCATAGGCATTTCATTGCGTCTAGAGATATTACCAACCCTTTGACATTCATCACAAGATAAAATAAATTTCCTTGCATCTTTGAAGAGAGTTGGCCAATAAAAACCTGATTGTAGAACCTTTTGCGCGGTTCTATCTCCGGCGTGATGTCCTCCATAAGCACTGCCATGACATTTACTCAATATCTCTTGTTGTTCATATTCGGGAACACACCTTCGCATAATACCATCCACTCCTTCTTTATATAAGTGTGGGTCATCCCAAAAATAATGCCTCAAGTCATAAAAGAATTTCCTCC
Organism: Lolium multiflorum; assembly: GCA_030979885.1. NCBI lineage: Eukaryota > Viridiplantae > Streptophyta > Magnoliopsida > Poales > Poaceae > Lolium > Lolium multiflorum. The sequence goes on from JAUUTY010001578.1 coordinate 312, forward strand.
TTTGCTGCGCTGAAAAGGTTGGAGGCAAGTACTTGGAAACAATAAAGTTAGCATAATCAGCATACCAAGGACTGTCTCGCGAGCTCACCTTTATTACACCAATTGTTCATTTGGAAAACTATCATTAACAGGAAACAGGATCATAAGCAATATTTTCCAATCTAGACAAATTATCAGCAACAGGATTATCACCTTTCCTATCTACAATATGTAAATCAAATTCTTGCAAAAGAAGTACCTCTAATAAGCCTTGGCTTAGCATCTTTCTTTGTCATAAGGTATCTAATTGCAGCATGATCAGTATGAATTGTAACTTTTGAATCAACAATATAAGATCTAAATTTATCACAAGCAAAGACTACAGCTAACAATTCTTTTTCAGTAGTAGCATAATTTCTTTGAGCAACATCAAGAGTCTTACTAGCATAATGAATAACATTTAATTTTTTATCTACTCGCTGTCCAAGAACAGCGCCTACAGCAAAATCACTAGCATCACACATAATTTCAAATGGTAAATTCCAATCAGGAGGTTCAACTATAGGAGCAGTTGTTAAGGCTTTCTTTAGAGTTTCAAAAGCTTCCTTACAATCGTCATCAAAAACAAAAGGTACATCTTTTTGAAGAAGATTAGTAAGAGGCTTTGAAATCTTGGAGAAATCTTTAATAAATCTCCTATAAAATCCAACATGACCAAGAACACTACGAATACCTTTAACATCCCTCGGATAGGGCATCTTCTCAATGGCTTCAACTTTAGCTCTATCAACTTCAATACCTCTCTCAGAAATTTTATGTCCCAATACAATTCCTTCATTAACCATAAAGTGGCATTTCTCCCAATTAAGAACAAGGTTAGTTTCTTCACATCTCTGCAAAACTTTATCAAGGTTTCGCAAGCAACTATCAAAAGAATTCCCATAGACAGAAAAATCATCCATGAATACTTCCACAATACTCTCACAAAAGCCATGAAAAATAGCAGACATGCATCTTTGAAAAGTAGCAGGAGCATTACATAAACCAAAAGGCATACGCCTATAAGCATAAGTTCCATAGGGACAAGTAAAAGTGGTTTTCTCTTGATCTTTAGCTTTAACAGCAATTTGTGAAAACCCAGAATAACCATCAAGAAAGCAAAAATGAGTATTTTTAGATAACCTTTCTAACATTTGATCAATAAATGGTAAAGGATAATGATCTTTCTTAGTAACTTTATTAACTTTTCGAAAATCAATGCACATTCTATAACCTACAACTACTCTTTGAGGTATAAGCTCATCATTATCATTAGGCACAACAGTTATTCCTCCTTTCTTAGGAACGCAATGCACAGGACTAACCCATCTACTATCAGCAATAGGATATATAATACCAGCTTCAAGAAGTCGTAATACCTCATTTCTTACCACATCCTTCATCTTGGGAATTAGACGACGCTGAGGTTCAACAACAGGCTTCGCATCATCTTCCATATTAATGGCATGTTGGCAAATAGAAGGAGAAATCCCCTTCAAGTCATCAAGAGTATAGCCAATAGCACCTCGGTGTTTCTTCAATATTTCCAATAACCTTTCTTCCTCAAACTCTGAAAGCTTAGAACTAATAATAACAGGATATATTTTCTTATCATCAATATGAGCATATTTAAGATTATCAGGCAAAGGCTTTAAATCAAAAACAGGATCTTCCTTTGGTGGCGGTGTTGTACCCAAGTCTTCCACCGGTAAATCATGCTTGAGAATAGGTTGGCGAAGAAAAATCTCCTCAAGCTCATCTCTTTCTTTCCTAAAAACTTCACTCTCGCTATCCTCCAAATGTTGCTGCAAAGGATTATTAGGAACAAGAACAATAGATGCACACTGCTCCATTTTAAAATCATTACTAGGCAAATCAGCTTTATAAGGAGTTTTAGTAAATTTAGAGAAGTTAAACTCATAAGATTCACCAGCAAATTTAGTCAAAATTTTCTCTTTCTTACAATCTATAATAGCTCCACAAGTATTTAGAAAAGGTCTACCAAAAATGATAGGACAATAATCACTAGCAGCAGAACCAAGTACCAAAAAGTCAGCAGGATATTTAATCTTACCACATAGAACTTCCACATCTCGAACAATACCAATTGGAGAAATAGTTTCTCTATTAGCCAGCTGAATAACCACATCAATATCTTCAAGTTCACAAGAATCAATTTCGTGCATAATCTCCGTGTAAAGCTCATAAGGTATAGCACTAACACTTGCACCAATATCACATAAACCATAATAGCAATGATCACCAATTCTAACAGATAGCATAGGAACACTAGCTTGTTTGGGTTTATTAGGATGTGAAACAATATTAGAAGCATCTTCACAGAAAATAATATGACCATCCTCCACATTTTCAGTCACAAGATCTTTAACTATTGCAACAGCAGGTTCAACTTTTATTTGTTCTTCAGGTTCTTTAGGTTTCTTTTCACTTTTATGAACCGCACTAGATATAACAGAGTACTCTTTCATTTTAGCAGGGAAAGGAGTTTTTTCAATATAAGCTTCAGGAATAACATGATCAGCAGTTTCAATTACAACACATTTATTAATAGATGAATCAATTTTATCTTTATACGGTTCATGATACTTATCAAAATTCTTCTTAGGCAATTCATAATGAGAGGCAAAAGCTTTATAAAGATTTGCAACAACTTGAGAATCAAGACCATATGTAGCACTCATATTACGAAATTTATCAGTATCCATAAAAGCTTCAATGCATTTATAATCATAAATTATACCTGATTCTCTATCTTTGTCGTTCTCCCAACCTTCAGTATTTTCTTGGATCCGATCAAGAAGGTCCCTTTTAAACTCTTCTTTATTGCGTGTAAATGATCCAGAACAAGAAGTATCCAGCAAGGTCTTGTCTTGAAAAGAAAGTCTTGCATAGAAATTATCAATAATAACATTACCAGGAAGCTCATGAATGGGGCATTTGAGCATTAAAGACTTCAATCTCCCCCAAGCTTGGGCAATACTCTCTCCATCATGAGGCCAGAAATTATATATGCGGTTCCGATCTTTGTGAATTTCACTTGGAGGATAAAATTTGGAATAAAATAAAGGCACAATGTCCTCCCAATCAAGAGAATCACCATTCTTCAGCAATTTATACCAATGCGCCGCTTTACCAGACAGCGATATAGAGAATAGTTTCTTCCTAACTTCATTCATAGCAATACCTGCACATTTGAATAACCCGCATAATTCATGCAAAAACAATAAATGATCACCAGGATGGACAGTTCCATCCCCTTCATAGCGGTTATCCATAACATGTTCAATAATTTTCGTAGGTATTTTATATGGTATTACTTCCTCACCTGGCGCCTCATCCACTACCGTTGCAGTAGTAGTAGATTTCCCAAATAGAAATTGAAGAGAAGATCTCTCCATAATGACTTATAGCAGCAGGCAGAAATAAAATCAGCACAAACAGTAAAGGTTTTCCTTACCAATTCCACTTACCAATAGCGCTTCACTCCCCGGCAACGGCGCCAGAAAATAGTCTTGATGACCCACAAGTATAGGGTGTATCGTAGTATCTTCGATAAGTAAGAATGTCGATCCCAACGAGGAGCGAAGGTGTTGACAAGCAGTTTGATGAAGGATTCACTGTAAATGCTCACAGACAAGTATTCAGGGGGTTTTGATGTAACAGATGAATAAAGTACAAGTAAGTAAAATGCGAGAGAAATAATTGCAGCGAGTGGCCCAATCCTTTTTAGCACAAAGGACAAGCCGGTTTGTTTACTTATAATGACCAAACGTTCTGGGGACACACGGGATTTTAGTCTAGTGCTTTCGCTACATACAGTTGATTAATCTTCATTGTTTTGATAAGTGTTGTGTGGGTGAACCTATGCTAATGTACCGCCCTTCCTAGGACTAATACATACTTGTGATTATACCCCTTGCAAGCATCCGCAACTACAAGAAAGTAATTAAGATAAATCTAACCACAGCCTTAAACTCTGAGATCCTGCGATCCCTCCTGCATCGATATACCAACGGGGGTTTAGGTTTCTGTCACTCCGGCAACCCCGCAATTGGCAAACGAATACAAGATGCATTCCCCTAGGCCCATAAATGGTGAAGTGTCGTGTAGTCGACGTTCACACGACACCACTAGAAGAATAACACCACAACTTAAATATCATAACATTGAATATTACTCAACCATAGTTCACTACTAACAATTAGACTTCACCCATGTCCTCAAGAACTAAACGAACTACTCACGAGACATCATATGGAACATGATCAGAGGTGATATGATGATGAATAACAATCTGAACATAGACCTTGGTTCAATGGTTTCACTCAATAGCATCAATAACAAGTATAAATCACACCGGGAGAGTTTCCCCTATCAAACAATCAAGATCAAACCCAAATTGCTACAGCGGTGACGATGTCCAGCGGTGGAGATGGCGGTGATGATGGTGGAGATGATGATGATGGTGATGGAGATGATGTCCAGCTCGATGGCGGTGACGATGGCGTCGATTTCCCCCTCCGGGAGGGAATTTCCCCGGCGGATTCCTGCCCGCCGGAGAGCTCTTTTCTCTCTGGTGTTCTCCGCCCCGAGGGCGGCTGTAACCCTTCGTGAGGATTCCTCTGTGGCTTAGGTCTTCGGGACGAAGGGTTTCGCGAAGAAAAGGAGGCGAAAGAGGCCGAGGGGGCTCCACACCACATGGTGGCGCGGCCAGGCCATGGGCCGCGCCACCCTATGGTGTGGGCCCACCCTGGGTCCAGCTGGCTCCCCCTTCTGGCTTCCTCCGTCATCTGGAAAAATAGGATTTTTGGTAAAACTTCCTTCCACAGTTGATCTTCCGAAATATTGCATCCTGACGGTGCTTTTTCCAGCAGAATCCTGGCTCCGGTGCTCGATCCCCAAATAATCATGAAACATGCAAAATAGATGAAATAACATAAGTATTGTGTCCCAATATGAAATATATCAATGAATAACAGCAAATTATGATATAAAATAGTGATGCAAATTGGACGTATCAACTCCCCCAAGCTTAGACTTCGCTTGTCCCCAAGCGAAACTGAACTCTGTAAACAGGTCCACATGTTTATGGAGTGAAGAGTCGATAAATAAAATACGGACAAGAAGCATCATATTCATTCACACAAGACATTATAGTAAACAACTTCCTCATATAACTCAACTTGAAACAAGTATAAGGTAATCACAAATAAAGGTGCATAAGGAATCATAATTGGTGATGGCAAACTTTGTTCTTGGTCAGAGAACATTTAACAGATTATATTCATCTATTGAGCAGCGCTCTCATATTAAAGCTTATGGTAAACTTGCATACTCAATCATATTAATCATTGATGACTTTCAAAGCTATATTCATTCAAGGTAAAACTTGTACTAAACAAGAAAGAGTAAAGACATGATGAAGCAAATCACAATATAATAGTTTAATCACAACAACTCAAATGCTTGCTTGAGATGGAGGGAAATAGGTTTACTGACTCAACATAAAGTAAAAGACAGGCCCTTCGCAGAGGGAAGCAGGGATTAAATCATGTGCTAGAGCTTTTTCAGTTTTGAAATCATATAAAGAGAATAAAAGTAAAGTTTTGAGAGGTGTTTGTTGTTGTCAACGACTGGTAGCGGGTACTCTAACCCCCTTGCCAAACAAACCTCCAAAGAGCGGCTCCCATGAAGGACGTTATCTCTACCAGCAAGGTAGATCATCCCTCTTCTCTTTTGTTTACACATGTACTTTAGTTTATTTAAGGATGACACTCCCCCCAACCTTTGCTTACACAAGCCATGGCTAACCGAATCCTCGGGTGCCTTCCAACAATCTCATACCATGGAGGAGTGTCTATTGCAAAATTAAGTTGCTTACTGATGAATCAGAGCAAAACATGTGAAGAGAATTATTAATGAAAGTTGATTAATTGGGGCTGGGAACCCCGTTGCCAGCTCTTATTGCAAAATTATAGGATAAGTGGATGAAGCCACTAGTCCATTAGTGGAGGCTGCCTAACAAGACTGAAAGATAAAACACCACATACTTCCTCATGAGCTATAAAACATTGACACAAATAAGAAGTAATAAGTTTTGAATTGTTTAAAGGTAGCACATGAAGTATTTACTTGGAATGGCAGAAAATACCATGCAGTAGGTAGATATGGTGGACACAAATGACATAGGTTTGGGTTCAGGTTTGGATGCACGAGAAGTATTCCCTCTCAGTACAGGTCTTTGGCTAGCAAGGTTAAATAGCAAGCATAGGAGTTGAGGGAAACAAACAAATATACATGTGATAGAAACAATCATGCATCTTACTTGTAAGCACAAACAGTTTTAACTTTAGAATACTAAGCTAAGAACTGATAAGAAAGATAATAATATCTTCTACATGTACTTCCTCTATTCTTCTTAAACTCAAAGTGTTGTTGCTATTGACCATTGCTAAGTTTGCCAAAACCAAATAGATTTACTTAATGCTCCCAAAGTGGTACCAATACTAAAATCAAGATCAATCATATAGTAGAAATTGCAAACTAAAATAAGGTGTGCAATATGTAAATGATAAGACTTCTCATTAATATTCCATAACGATAACTCACACCAAGGGATACATAGACAAACTAAAGGAGAGATACTTCCACACTGCAACCCATTCATAAGATAACTTCCCTACTCATGATATGACACTACTTGATAGTAAAAAGTAAAAGGTAATGATGATGTGATACCGCGGCACTCCCCCAAGCTTGGAACAAACCAAGGGGATGCCAATACCGATGATGGATTACTCCTTTGGTGATGGTGGTGATGAATTCCCGTCTTCAGACTTCCAAGATAGAGGCTCTCCATCAACAAATGACATCTTGGTCTCGGGAATCCTGAAACTAGCAGCACGGCTTATATGTTTAAACCTGTTTTCATACTCACAGTTCTGATTATGAATGTCATAGAGTTGAGCTTGGAGTTTGTTGGTGGTGTCGTGAAGTGAGAGGATGTCGCCCCATAGCTTTGCAGTTTCCTTCTCGTGTTCAGCAATGAGTTCAGACACAATCTTGTGAAAGATATCCACTTCACGCTCGGCCATCTTCTTGTAATTGAAGACCTCTTGTTCTAGCTTCTCCATCCTGTCTTCCAAGCTTCCTTCTCCTTTGGGACCCTGAACATCTTTGATCTGCAGTTTTCCCTCGACGAGCATCAACTCCTTTGGGTGCATCCTCAGCTCCTCCATGTACAAGTTGCCAACATCCTTGCAGGAGCTGTCCTTCGGAGTTTCCGACGAAGACATGATGGCTCTAGATCCGAAACAAATCCTGGCAGAAACAGCTCGAAACAAAACACGTCGAGAAAACGATATACGGACCTCCAGGGGTCCGGGGGATTTTATAGCAAAAATTTTCAGACAAACGGAAAGTACCAGATCGAACCAGAGTCGGAAAGGGAACGAGGCGCACCATAGGTCGGCGCGGGCCCAGGTCCGGGCGCGCCGGCCTATGGTGGCACGCCCTCGTGCGTCCTTTCCACTCCGTTTCGAACTCGTAATTTTTCATATTTTCCAAAAACAACAAAAATAATGTTCGGAAAGTAAATCGCGAACTTTTCATTACCAGTACTGTTACCTATTCAAAGTCGAGTTCTGGCGGACTGTCAATTTGTCCCTTGATGAAAGCCTCCGGTGTTTCCACTTGAATAATATCAACATCAACATTATAAGAATCACCCGAGATATAATGCTTGAGTCTTTGTCCATTCACCACTTGCGTAGCATTGCCTTGGAGAGAGCTAATTTTAATTGCTCCTGAACGATACACCTCCTCAACAACATATGGTCCTTCCCATTTCGAGAGTAATTTCCCTGCAAAGAATCTGAGACGAGACCGATACAATAGGACTTTATCCCCAATATTAAACTCTCTTTTGATGATCCTTCTATCATGCCATTTTTTAACTTTTTCTTTAAAGAGTTTAGCATTTTCATAAGCTTCACTTCTCCATTCATCTAGAGAACTTAATTGTAGCAACCTCTTATCACCGGCAAGTTTAGGATCTTTATTTAATTCTCTAACAGCCCGATAAGCTTTGTGTTCTAGTTCTAAGGGTAAATGACAAGCTTTTCCGTAAACCATTTTATAAGGTGACATTCCCATGGGGTTTTTATAAGCAGTTCTATAAGCCCATAGTGCGTCTTTCAATTTACTAGCCCAATTCTTTCTAGATTTATTAACGGTTTTCTGCAAGATAGATTTAATTTCTCTATTTGATAATTCTACTTGACCACTACTTTGAGGGTGATAAGCAGAAGCAATTCTATGATTAATACCATACCTAGCAAGAGTTTTTCTAAAACCTCCATGAATAAAATGAGAACCTCCATCAGTCATAATATATCTAGGTACTCCAAATCTAGGAAAAATAATATCTAAAAGCATTTTTAAAGAGGTCTCACCATCAGCACTTTTTGTAGGTATGGCTTCCACCCATTTAGTAACATAATCAACAGCAACAAGTATATGAGTGTTACCTTCTGAAGAGGGAAAAGGTCCCATGAAGTCAAATCCCCAACAATCAAATGGTTCAATAACAAGAGTATAATTCATAGGCATTTCATTACGTCTGGAGATATTACCAACCCTTTGACATTCATCACAAGATAAAATAAACTTCCTTGCATCTTTGAAGAGAGTTGGCCAATAAAAACCTGATTGTAGAACCTTTTGCGCGGTTCTATCTCCGGCGTGATGTCCTCCATAAGCACTGCCATGACATTTACTCAATATCTCTTGTTGTTCATATTCGGGAACACACCTTCGCATAATACCATCCACTCCTTCTTTATATAAGTGTGGGTCATCCCAAAAATAATGCCTCAAGTCATAAAAGAATTTCCTCCTCTGCTGAGCTGAAAAGGTTGGAGGCAAGTACTTGGAAACAATAAAGTTAGCATAATCAGCATACCAAGGACTGTCTCGCGAGCTCACCTTTATTACAGCCAATTGTTCATTTGGAAAACTATCATTAACAGGAACAGGATCATAAGCAATATTTTCCAATCTAGACAAATTATCAGCAACAGGATTATCAGCACCTTTCCTATCTACAATATGTAAATCAAATTCTTGCAAGAGAAGTACCCATCTAATAAGCCTCGGCTTAGCATCTTTCTTTGTCATAAGGTATCTAATTGCAGCATGATCAGTATGAATTGTAACTTTTGAATCAACAATATAAGATCTAAATTTATCACAAGCAAAGACTACAGCTAATAATTCTTTTTCAGTAGTAGCATAATTTCTTTGAGCAGCATCAAGAGTTTTACTAGCATAATGAATAACATTTAATTTTTTATCTACTCGCTGTCCAAGAACAGCGCCTACAGCAAAATCACTAGCATCACACATAATTTCAAATGGTAAATTCCAATCAGGAGGTTCAACTATAGGAGCAGTTGTTAAGGCTTTCTTTAGAGTTTCAAAAGCTTCCTTACAATCATCATCAAAAACAAAAGGTACATCTTTTTGAAGAAGATTAGTAAGAGGCTTTGAAATCTTGGAGAAATCTTTAATAAATCTCCTATAAAACCCAGCATGTCCAAGAACACTACGAATACCTTTAACATCCCTTGGATAGGGCATCTTCTCAATAGCTTCAACTTTAGCTCTATCAACTTCAATACCTCTCTCGAAAATTTTATGTCCCAATACAATTCCTTCATTAACCATAAAGTGGCATTTCTCCCAATTAAGAACAAGGTTAGTTTCTTCACATCTCTGCAAAACTTTATCAAGGTTTCGCAAGCAACTATCAAAAGAATTCCCGTAGACAGAAAAATCATCCATGAATACTTCCACAATACTCTCACAAAAGCCATGAAAAATAGCAGACATGCATCTTTGAAAGGTAGCAGGAGCATTACATAAACCAAAAGGCATACGCCTATAAGCATAAGTTCCATAGGGACAAGTAAAAGTGGTTTTCTCTTGATCTTTAGCTTTAACAGCAATTTGTGAAAACCCAGAATAACCATCAAGAAAGCAAAAATGAGTATTTTTAGACAATCTTTCTAACATTTGATCAATAAATGGTAAAGGATAATGATCTTTCTTAGTAACCTTATTAACTTTTCGAAAATCAATGCACATTCTATAACCTACAACTACTCTTTGAGGTATAAGCTCATCATTATCATTAGGCACAACAGTTATTCCTCCTTTCTTAGGAACGCAATGCACAGGACTAACCCATCTACTATCAGCAATAGGATATATAATACCAGCTTCAAGAAGTCGTAATACCTCATTTCTTACCACATCCTTCATCTTGGGAATTAGACGACGCTGAGGTTCAACAACAGGCTTCGCATCATCTTCCATATTAATGGCATGTTGGCAAATAGAGGGAGAAATCCCCTTCAAGTCATCAAGAGTATAGCCAATAGCACCTCGGTGTTTCTTCAATATTTGCAATAATCTTTCTTCTTCAAACTCTGTAAGCTTAGAACTAATAATAACAGGATATATTTTCTTATCATCAATATGAGCATATTTAAGATTATCAGGCAAAGGCTTTAAATCAAAAACAGGATCTTCCTTTGGTGGCGGTGTTGTACCCAAGTCTTCCACCGGTAAATCATGCTTGAGAATAGGTTGGCGAAGAAAAATCTCCTCAAGCTCATCTCTTTCTTTCCTAAAAACTTCACTCTCGCTATCCTCCAAATGTTGCTGCAAAGGATTATTAGGAACAAGAACAATAGATGCACACTGCTCCATTTTAAAATCATTACTAGGCAAATCAGCTTTATAAGGAGTTTTAGTAAATTTAGAGAAGTTAAACTCATAAGATTCACCAGCAAATTTAGTCAAAATTTTCTCTTTCTTACAATCTATAATAGCTCCACAAGTATTTAGAAAAGGTCTACCAAAAATGATAGGACAATAATCACTAGCAGCAGAACCAAGTACCAAAAAGTCAGCAGGATATTTAATCTTACCACATAGAACTTCCACATCTCGAACAATACCAATTGGTGAAATAGTTTCTCTATTAGCCAGCTGAATAACCACATCAATATCTTCAAGTTCACAAGAATCAATTTCGTGCATAATCTCCGTGTAAAGCTCATAAGGTATAGCACTAACACTTGCACCAATATCACATAAACCATAATAGCAATGATCACCAATTCTAACAGATAGCATAGGAACACTAGCTTGTTTGGGTTTATTAGGATGTGAGACAATATTAGAAGCATCTTCACAGAAAATAATATGACCATCCTCCACATTTTCAGTCACAAGATCTTTAACTATTGCAACAGCAGGTTCAACTTTTATTTGTTCTTCAGGTTCTATAGGTTTCTTTTCACTTTTATGAACCGCACTATTTATAACAGAGTACTCTTTCATTTTAGCAGGAAAAGGAGTTTTTTCAATATAAGCTTCAGGAATAACACGATCAGCAGTTTCAATTACAACACACTTATTAATAGATGGATCAATTTTATCTTTATACGGTTCATGATACTTATCAAAATTCTTCTTAGGCAATTCATAATGAGAGGCAAAAGCTTTATAAAGATTTGCAGCAACTTGAGAATCAAGACCATATGTAGCACTCATATTACGAAATTTATCAGTATCCATAAAAGCTTCAATGCATTTATAATCATAAATTATACCTGATTCTCTATCTTTGTCATTCTCCCATCCTTCAGTATTTTCTTGGATCCGATCAAGAAGGTCCCTTTTAAACTCTTCTTTGTTGCGTGTAAATGATCCAGAACAAGAAGTATCCAGCAAGGTCTTGTCTTGAAAAGAAAGTCTTGCATAGAAATTATCAATAATAACATTACCAGGAAGCTCATGAATGGGGCATTTGAGCATTAAAGACTTCAATCTCCCCCAAGCTTGGGCAATACTCTCTCCATCATGAGGCCAGAAATTATATATGCGGTTCCGATCTTTGTGAATTTCACTTGGAGGATAAAATTTGGAATAGAATAAAGGCACAATGTCCTCCCAATCAAGAGAATCACCATTCTTCAGCAATTTATACCAATGCGCCGCTTTACCAGACAGCGATATAGAGAATAGTTTCTTCCTAACTTCATTCATAGCAATACCTGCACATTTGAATAACCCGCATAATTCATGCAAAAACAGTAAATGATCACCAGGATGGACAGTTCCATCCCCTTCATAGCGGTTATCCATAACATGTTCAATAATTTTCGTAGGTATTTTATATGGTATTACTTCCTCACCTGGCGCCTCATCCACTACCGTTGCAGTAGTAGTAGATTTCCCAAATAGAAATTGAAGAGAAGATCTCTCCATAATGACTTATAGCAGCAGGCAGAAATAAAATCAGCACAAACAGTAAAGGTTTCCTTACCAATTCCTTACCAATAGCGCTTCACTCCCCGGCAACGGCGCCAGAAAATAGTCTTGATGACCCACAAGTATAGGGGGTGTATCGTAGTATCTTCGATAAGTAAGAATGTCGATCCCAACGAGGAGCAGAAGGTGTTGACAAGCAGTTTCGATGAAGGATTCACTGTAAATGCTCACAGACAAGTATTCGGGGGGTTTTGATGTAACAGATGAATAAAGTACAAGTAAGTAAAATGCGAGAGAAATAATTGCAGCGAGTGGCCCAATCCTTTTTAGCACAAAGGACAAGCCGGTTTGTTTACTTATAATGACCAAACGTTCTCGAGGACACACGGGATTTTAGTCTAGTGCTTTCGCTACATACAGTTGATTAATCTTCATTGTTTTGATAAGTGTTGTGTGGGTGAACCTGTGCTAATGTACCGCCCTTCCTAGGACTAATACATACTTGTGATTATACCCCTTGCAAGCATCCGCAACTACAAGAAAGTAATTAAGATAAATCTAACCACAACCTTAAACTCGAGATCCTGCGATCCCTCCTGCATCGATATACCAACGGGGGTTTAGGTTTCTGTCACTCCGGCAACCCCGCAATTGGCAAACGAATACAAGATGCATTCCCCTAGGCCCATAAATGGTGAAGTGTCGTGTAGTCGACGTTCACACGACACCACTAGAAGAATAACACCACAACTTAAATATCATAACATTGAATATTACTCAACCATAGTTCACTACTAACAATTAGACTTCACCCATGTCCTCAAGAACTAAACGAACTACTCACGAGACATCATATGGAACATGATCAGAGGTGATATGATGATGAATAACAATCTGAACATAGACCTTGGTTCAATGGTTTCACTCAATAGCATCAATAACAAGTATAAATCAGTACCGGGAGAGTTTCCCCTATCAAACAATCAAGATCAAACCCAAATTGCTACAGCGGTGACGATGTCCAGCGGTGGAGATGGTGGTGATGATGGTGGAGATGATGATGATGGTGATGGAGATGATGTCCAGCTCGATGGCGGTGACGATGGCGTCGATTTCCCCCTCCGGGAGGGAATTTCCCCGGCGGATTCCTGCCCGCCGGAGAGCTCTTTTCTCTCTGGTGTTCTCCGCCCCGCAGAGGCGGCTGTAACCCTTCGTGAGGATTCCTCTGTGGCTTAGGTCTTCGGGACGAAGGGTTTCGCGAAGAAAAGGAGGCGAAAGAGGCCGAGGGGGCTCCACACCACATGGTGGCGCGGCCAGGCCATGGGCCGCGCCACCCTATGGTGTGGGCCCACCCTGGGTCCAGCTGGCTCCCCCTTCTGGCTTCCTCCGTCATCTGGAAAAATAGGATTTTTGGTAAAACTTCCTTCCACAGTTGATCTTCCGAAATATTGCATCCTGACGGTGCTTTTTCCAGCAGAATCCTGGCTCCGGTGCTCGATCCCCAAATAATCATGAAACATGCAAAATAGATGAAATAACATAAGTATTGTGTCCCAATATGAAATATATCAATGAATAACAGCAAATTATGATATAAAATAGTGATGCAAATTGGACGTATCAACTGCCACCGGCTGGTAGGACAAAAGATGTTGTGCAAGTTTCTCATTGCGAGCACGTACGACTATTATTGGAAAACATGCCTACATGATTAATGATCTTGATATTCTGTCTTAATGCTATTTCAATCCTATCAATTGTGTAATTTGTTCACCCAACACTTGTTATTGGAGAGTTGCCACTAGTGTAGATAGCTGGGAACCCCGGTCCATCTTTCATCATCATATACTTGTTCTTCATGTCATTGGAAGTAGTATCAACTATTTTCTGGTGCCATTGCTCTCATATTACTACTACTGCTGCTGTGTTACTATTACTACTGCTCTCATATCACTGCTACTTTCACATCACCCCTGTTACTAGTGCTTTTCCAGGTGCAGCTGAATTGACAACTCAGTTGTTAAGGCTTATAAGTATTCTTTACCTCCCCTTGTGTCGAATCAATAAATTTGGGTTTTACTTCCCTCGAAGACTGTTGCGATCCCCTATACTTGTGGGTCATCACTTACTATATGACATAATAAGACTATGTGATTTGGTTTTTCATTTTTCTGTTTTTTATTTTTCTGCCATTTGAATCTTGGTCAAATCCTAGGTTTGACCAAGATTTAGACAAGTTTAACACGTAAATGAGTTAACTTGGATTTCCTACCCTTGAATCCATAGGAAACTTTGTTCTAATGCACTATTATAATCAACCGAGTTTTTACACCAATAGGTCTGTCACTTACGTGTGGTGCCCACGCTTGAGGTCCCACACTTCAGTGAGCACAAGTCACATGCAATAGGTACGCAAACTCCCAGCCATCTTCTTTGTCAAGAGAAGACGCATCAGGATGCGTATTGGAAGTCTGTGGGTCCTTCAGGATCCTTCCATTGTCCCTCTCACAAAAAAAACAAATCTCTCTCATTCTCGGCCTCGCTCGCTCGCTCGCTCGCACCTCCTGCTCACTGACAAACCCTGCACAAAAGTCAACATCATCACCCGAAAAAGGGGAGACACCATAATGCTCTCCCTTCTTCTCTCCTTCCGAGTGATCCCTCTTCCTCCGAGTTTCACTCGACGGGCAAACACCCATGTGCTGCATAGTAATAATAAAAAGGTAGTACTCGTAGAAAAATCGATATACGAATCTGTAATTAAATAGGTTAAACTAGGGTTTTGCCCAGTTCTACAGATCAAGGGTTCAAAAAATCCAACTACGGGGTTCGAACAACACGATTCTAATCCAAGAATTTTTCGACCTAGGTCACCCAAATGGCCTCAAACTATAGGGTTAGCATCTAGTGCAGTATGTGTGAAAATGTATGCACTATGTGTGCTATAACTTGTATGTCTTTCATATTTGAACCAAATTTGAATAAGTTTGAAATATTTGAAAAGGGGCTTTTGGCTTAAACGTTTGAAACCAAAAACCACTTCTCTTCATGCATGCTTGACTTCATAAGACAGAGTTTAGCTAGGGTTAGGGGGTAGATGCATGATTTTCCTGGTTTGAATATGTCTAGACCTTGTTTATCAACTTAATTGAATGCTTACTATATGACATAAGAATACTATGTGCCTTGTTTTTTATTTTTTGATTTTTTTAAAATTTTATGCCCATTTGAATCTTGGTCAAATCCTAGGTTTGAACATGGTTTAAACAAGTTTAAATCATGAATATGAAAAATTAAGCATCTATATATCCTTCTTAGTCACTCCAAAATGTAGCTCTTGGGAGGTTTTTTCGAAATTTCCATGTTTGAAACCAAAACCACTTCTTTTCATGCATGCTTGACTTCATAAGACAGAGTTTAGGGTTAGGGGTAGATATATACATGATTTTCTGGTTTGAATATGTCTAGGCCTTGTTTATCAACTTGAATGCTTACTATATATATATGACATAAGAATGTTATGTCCTTTGGTTTTTCATTCTTTTGATTTTTTATGAATTTCCATGCCCATTTGAATCTTTTGGTCAAATCCTAGAGGTTTGACCAAGATTGAAACAAGTTTAAAACATGAAAATGAAAAGGGAAGCTTGTATATCCTTCTTAGTCACTCTAAAATGAAGTTTTTGGGAGGTTTTTGAAATTTCCATGTTTGAAACCCAAAACCACTTCTCTTCATGCTAGACTTCACAATTTAATTAGGGGTTAGGGGTAGATACATGATTTGTCTGGTTTGAATATGTCCAAACCTTGCTTGTTTATCAACTTGAATGCTTACTATATGACATAAGAATGCTTACCATATGTTTGAATTTTAAAAGCATATAGTCTTCTTATGTCATATAGTAAGCATTCAAAAGTTTTTCTTTGAGAGAGTAGCATGCATTCAAAAGTTGATAAATAAGATTTGTACATATTCAAACCAGACAAATCATGTATCTACACCCGGCCCTAACCCTAAACTCTGTCTTATGAAGTCAAGCATGAAGAGAAGTGCTTTTGGGTTTCAAACATGGAAATTTCACAAACCTCCCAAAAGCTTCATTTTACAGTGACTAAGAAGGATCCAGGCTTACCTTTTCATTTTCATTTTTAAACTGCTTGTTTAAATCTTGATCAAACCTAGGATTTGACCAAGATTCAAATGGGCATAAAAAATCAGGAAAAAATGAAAAAATGAAAAAACAAAGCACATATATAGCCTTCTTATGTCATATATATAGTAAGCATTCAATTAAGTTGATAATTTTAAACAAGGTCTATACATATTCAAACCAGAAAAAAGCATGTATCTACCCATGCATATATATATAACCCTATACTTTTGTCTTATGAAGACGTCAAGGATGAAGAGAAGTGGATTTGGGTTTCAAACATGGAAATTTCAAAAACCTCCCAAGCTTGGGGATGCTGATACGTCTCCAACGTATCGATAATTTCTTGTGTTCCATGCCACATTATTGATGTTATCTACATGTTTTATGCACACTTTATGTCATATTCGTGCATTTTACGGAACTAACCTATTAACAAGATGCGTGCCGGTTGCTGTTTTCTCTGTTTTTGGTTTCAGAAATCCTACTAAAGAAATATTCTCGGAATTGGACGAAATAAAAGCCCAGAGGCCTATTTTTACACGAAGCTTCCGAAGACCGAAGACGAGACGAAGAGGGCCACGGGATGGCCAAACCCTAGGCGGCGCGGCCCCCCTGGCCGCGCCGGCCGTGGTTTGGGCCCCGTGCCGCCTCTTGACCTACCCTTCCGCCTACTTAAAGCCTCCGTGACGAAATACCGAGAGCCACGATACGGAAAACCTTCCGTCGCCGCCGATCCCATCTCGGGGATCCGGAGATCGCCTCCGGCACCTGCGGAGAGGGAATCATCTCCGGGAGGACTCTACACCGCCATGGTCGCCTCCGGAGTGATGAGTGAGTAGTCTACCCCTGGACTATGGGTCCATAGCAGTAGCTAGATGGTTGTCTTCTCCCCATTGTGCTATCATTGTCGGATCTTGTGAGCTGCCTATCATGATCAAGATCATCTATATGTAATTCTATATGTTGCGTTTGTTGGGATCCGATGAATAGAGAATACTTGTTATGTTGATTATCAAAGTTATGCTTATGTGTTGTTTATGATCTTGCATGCTCTCCGTTATTAGTAGATGCTCTGGCCAAGTAGATGCTTTTAACTCCAAGAGGGAGTACTTATGCTCGATAGTGGGTTCATGCCTGCATTGACACCTGGGACAGTGACAGAAAGTTCTAAGGTTGTGTTGTGCTGTTGCCACTAGGGATAAAACATTGATGCTATGTCTAAGGATGTAGTTGTTGATTACATTACGCACCGTACTTAATGCAATTGTCTTTGCTTTGCAACTTAATACTGGAAGGGGTTCGGATGATAACCCGAAGGTGGACTTTTTAGGCATAGATGCAGTTGGATGGCGGTCTATGTACTTTGTCGTAATGCCCAATTAAATCTCACTATACTCATCATAATATGTATGTGCATTGTCATGCTCTCTTTATTTGTCAATTGCCCAACTGTAATTTGTTCACCCAACATGTTGTTCGTCTTATGGGAGAGACACCTCTAGTGAACTGTGGACCCCGGTCCAATTCTCTTACTGAAATACAATCTACTGCAATACTTGTTTTTACTGTTTTCTCTGCAAACAATCATCTTCCACACAATACGGTTAATCCTTTGTTACAGCAAGCCGGTGAGATTGACAACTTCACTGTTTCGTTGGGGCAAAGTACTTTGCTTGTGTTGTGCAGGTTCCACGTTGGCGCCGGAATCCCTGGTGTTGCGCCGCACTACATCCCGCCGCCATCAACCTTCAACGTGCTTCTTGGCTCCTCCTGGTTCGATAAACCTTGGTTTCTTTCTGAGGGAAAACTTGCTGCTGTGCTCATCATACCTTCCTCTTGGGGTTGCCCAACGAACGTGTGAAATACACGCCATCAAGCATATTTTCTGGCGCCGTTGCCGGGGAGATCAAGACACGCTGCAAGGGGAGTCTCCACTTCTCAATCTCTTTACTTTGTTTTTGTCTTGCTTAGTTTTATTTACTACTTTGTTTGCTGCACTAAATCAAAATACAAAAAAATTAGTTGCTAGTTTTACTTTATTTGCTATCTTGTTTGCTATATCGAAAACACAAAAAAATTAGTTTACTTGCATTTACTTTATCTAGTTTGCTTTATTTACTATTGCTAAAATGGCCAACGCTGAAAATACTAAGTTGTGTGACTTCACAACCACAAATAATAATGATTTCTTATGCACACCTATTGCTCCACCTGCTACTACAGCAGAATTCTTTGAAATTAAACCTGCTTTACTGAATCTTGTTATGAAAGATCAATTTTCTGGAATTAGTTCTGATGATGCTGCTGCCCATCTTAATAATTTTGTTGAACTATGTGAAATGCAAAAATATAAAGATGTAGATGGTGATATTATTAAACTAAAATTGTTCCCTTTCTCATTAAGAGGAAGAGCTAAAGATTGGTTGCTATCTCTGCCTAAGAATAGTATTGATTCATGGACTAAATGCAAGGATGCTTTTATTGGTAGATATTATCCCCCTGCTAAAATTATATCTTTGAGGAGTAGCATAATGAATTTTAAACAATTAGATACTGAACATGTTGCTCAAGCTTGGGAAAGAATGAAATCTCTAGTTAAAAATTGCCCAACCCATGGACTGACTACTTGGATGATCATCCAAACCTTCTATGCAGGACTAAATTTTTCTTCACGGAATTTATTGGATTCAGCTGCTGGAGGTACCTTTATGTCCATCACTCTTGGTGAAGCAACAAAGCTTCTTGATAATATGATGATCAACTACTCTGAATGGCACACGGAAAGAGCTCCACAAGGTAAGAAGGTAAATTCTGTTGAGGAATCCTCTTCCTTGAATGATAAGGTTGATGCTATTATGTCTATGCTTGTGAATGATAGGACTAATATTGATCCTAATAATGTTCCGTTAGCTTCATTGGTTGCACAAGAAGAACATGTTGATGTAAACTTCATTAAAAATAATAATTTCAACAACAATGCTTACCGGAACAATTCTAGTAACAACTATAGGCCATATCCTTATAATAATGGCAACGGCTATGGTAATTCTTATGGAAATTCTTACAACAATAATAGGAATTCACCCCCTGGACTTGAAGCCATGCTTAAAGAATTTATTAGTACACAAACTGCTTTTAACAAATCTGTTGAAGA
>JAUUTY010001579.1:0-20000 GCA_030979885.1 Lolium multiflorum
GGTTTATCATTTTTGTGCGTGAAAAGTAATGGCTACAACAAAATCGGTGATGGTTTATCATTTTTTTGCGTGAAAAGTAATGGGTACACGAAATGGGTGATGGTGTATCATTTTTGTGCGTGAAAAGTAATGGCTACAAGAAATCGGTGATGGTTTATCGTTTTTTGCGTGAAAAGTAATGGGTACAAGAAATGGGTGATGGTGTATCATTTTTTGCGTGAAAAGTAATGGCTTGCACACACACGTGTGTGTGCACATATGTTATGTGAAGCTCATGTGTTGTGCGCATGCGCGAAAAGCGTCTCACGTGCATGTGTGTTGTATGCGAAGCCTCCACACATGTGTTGTATATGCAAAGCCTCCACACATGTGTTGCATGCATGTTTTTGTTTGCAGGGATTTGAAATGCGATGGAGTTGCCAATATTTTGCCGAAATGTTGATTCATTTCCGTTTCGGCGAATAGTGGGCATACTACGCATATACATATGTCCTATTTTTAGGGAAGGTCATGCCAAAATTTTCTTTTGGTATGCTAAGATATCCATTTTCTCTATACCCGCAGGCGACCATGGTCCGCATGATGAGCGAAGGCGTTGTGGCTAGGTTTTTGAAAGCTGCGACGGCCGAGATGATTAGAAATAACCAAAAGGAGATAAGATGTCCGTGTCGAAGATGCAAGCTGACGAGCCTTATGGACCCTAAAGCCGATATGGTACGGGACCACCTTCTCGTGCGTGGTTTCATGGATGGCTATCGGTGGGAAGGCGACGAAGATGATTATGAATTTGTCCATGGGATTTCAACAAGAAATAAGGAAGGTGGTGAGCACCATGTAGAAGTTCCCGGACATGATCAGGATGTAGAAGATCCCGGCCATGATCATGATCACAATGTAGGAGATCATGGACCCGATGATATGGAAGATCAAGATGGAGGACCCGATGATGAAGATCATGAAGATGAAGACGATGGACCATCGTCGATGGACTGGGTGCAGGACCCTTATCTTCAAGAGCTGCTTCTCAAGCAGACGAGTAACGCAAGGGATGCCGCCCGAGAGAAAGCCAAGATGGATCAACTGGAGGTAGACGCGGTTACTCCATTGTATGAAGGATGCAGGCCGGAGGATACCCGCCTGAAAGTAACGCTCATGGCTCTGCAGATGAAGGTAAAGCACAAAATGACCGACACATCCTTCAACGACAACATGTCATTCTGGCACGAACGTCTTCCCAAAGGTAACACGTGTCCGACTAGTATCGAGGAGGCCAAGAAAATCGTGTGTCCTCTGGATTTACCGCATGTGAAATATCATGTGTGCTTGAACGATTGCATCATTTATCGGAACGAGCACGCGGAGTGTACCATATGTCCGGAGTGCGGCGTCAGTCGGTACAAGAAGGGGAAGAAAGCTCCTCGGAAGGTGGTGTGGTACTTTCCGATCACTCCTCGTCTGCAGCGGTATTTCGCGGATCCTAAGCAAGCAAAGCTAATGCGCTGGCACGCGGAGATGAGGAAGGGAGAAGATGACGCTGATGATCCGAAGAAAAAGAAAAAGGACAGGATGTTGAGACACCCTTCGGATGCTAGCCAGTGGAATGCGTTGAACCTCGAGTACCCAGAATTTGGGGACGATCCTAGGAACATAAGGCTGGGCGCGAGCACCGATGGAGTCAATCCGTTTGGCAGCCAGAGCAGCACGCATAGCACATGGCCCGTGTTTGTGTGGATGTACAACCTCCCCCCTGGTTGTGCATGAAGAGGAAGTACATTCAAATGAGTATGCTAATTGAAGGGCCGAAACAACCAGGGAACGACATCAATCTGTATATGGGGCTTCTGAAAGAGGAGCTAGCCACGCTATGGGACGCGCCTGCCAATACGTGGGACGCCGCCGCGGAAGAATATTTCCCTATGAGAGCCGCGCTGCTCACGACGGTGCACGACTTTCTCGGTTACGGATATGTCGCGGGGCAGGTGGTCCACGGATTCAATGCATGCGTCAGGTGCATGGATGACACAACGTACCGCCAGCTAGATAGAGATCCGGGGTCCTCGAAAACGGTGTTCATGGGACATCGAAGGTGGCTTCGCGACGAAGACCCATGGAGGAAACGCAAGGATCTGTTCGATGGTCAAGACGAACCCCGAAGACGGCCACGTACGAGAAGCGGCGAGCAAATAGACGAGCTATTGAAAAATTGGAAAGAGTGCCCACCGCCGGGAAAGAAGCGAAAGGCGCCGGAGCCGCTGCTCAAGGTATGGAAGACGAGGTCTGTTTTCTGGGACTTGCCGTACTGGAAGATCTTACGTGTGCCTCACAGCCTTGATGTCATGCACATCACGAAGAACGTGTGCGAGAGTCTGCTTGGTACCCTCCTCAACATGCCAGAGAGGACCAAAGATGGGCCGAAAGCAAGGTACGACTTGCTATCAATTGGGATCAGGGAGGAGCTTCACGCGGGACGCCCTAATGATGATGATGATGATGATGATAATGACGATGATGAGGCGGAGGACACGCAAAGTCGTCGCAAGGGCAAAAAGGCCAAGAAGATCGAATATTACTGCCCCCCGCGTGCTTCACTCTAAGTCAGAAGGAGATCGAGCAGTTTTTCGACTGTCTCCTAGGAGTAAAACTTCCCTACGGGTACGCGGGGAAGATAAGCAGGTACCTAGACAAAGCGAAGCAGAGGTTCAGCGGGATGAAGTCTCACGACTGTCACGTGCTGATGACGCAAATACTTCCGGTTGCAATCCGTGGGATCATGGACGCGCACGTCCGTGAAACGCTTTTTGGCCTATGCAACTTTTTCGACGTCATCTCTCGGAAGTCTGTTGGCGTGAGGCAACTTAGAAGGCTACAGGAAGAGATCGTGGTGATACTGTGCGAGCTTGAGATGTACTTCCCGCCCGCTTTCTTCGACGTTATGGTGCATCTGCTGGTACATATCGTGGAGGATATCATCCAACTGGGGCCGACGTTCCTGCACAGCATGATGCCGTTCGAAAGGATGAATGGTGTCATCAAAGGGTACGTTCGCAACAGGGCACGTCCAGACGGAAGCATAGCCAAGGGCTTTCTGACCGAAGAGTGCATCTCCTTCTGCACGAGTTATCTAGAAATCGAGAACCCCGTTGGCCTGCCCGTAAACAGGCATCTCGGGAAGCTCGCTGGATGGGGTCACCGCGACGGTAGCCGCGAAATGCATGTCGACTTCAAGGGTCGAATCGCCGACTTTGAAAGAGCAAACCTAGTCGCGCTACAACACATAGACGTGGTCGATCCTTGGGTGGTAGAGCACAAAACCTTCATCGCAAAGACGTACAGTGATCAGGGCCAACAGAGGACGGACGGAGATATAATCAAAGAGCACAACTCAACCTTCACGCGGTGGTTCAAGGACAAGATGCTGACGTACCCTATAGACGAGGATTCTTCTGCGGAAGAAAAACTCATATTCGCCTTGTCACAGGGCGCCGAACACAACCTGATGACATTTCAGGCGTACGATATCAACGGCTACACATTCTACACCGAGGAAAAGGACATGAAGAGCGATTATCAGAACTCCGGGGTAACGATGGAGTCCTACACCGGTGACGTCAAGCAGAGATACTACGGAAAGATCGAGGAGATCTGGGAGCTGAGCTACGCCGGAGAGAATGTGCCAATGTTCCGTGTCAGGTGGGCCAAGAACGTCATAAAAGAAGACCGGCATTTCACCACCATGGTTATACCCGAAGCCAAATCCAAGACAGCGGGCGCAAAGGTCACCGCGAAATATGAGCCATGGGTACTAGCTTCCCAAGTGGACCAATGCTTCTTCATTACCGACCCGCAGAAGCCCAGCCGTGTTGTCGTGAGGAGAGGCAAAAGGAGCATCATCGGAATGGATGGAGCAGCCAACGAGCTAGACTTTGACCAGTACGGCGATCCGAAGATGGAAGATGACGACGACGATGATGAAGAACCATACACAACAAGAAGAAGCAGGACCACCCTACCTAAAGGCCGCCCATTCAAGAGAAGAAGTCTAGGAGTTCCGGGGCTAAATTATTCAACCGCGAGAAAGAAGGGCAAGAAGATTGTGAAAAGATAATTATGTATCATTTTCTTGTATGAATAATGGATGTCATATTGTTAATCTACACATTGTACCGATCAAAATAGACATATAATTTATATTTTTGGATATTTTCTAGATTCTATAGTATTTTAAATATTCTACATAATTATAATTATTTATGCCTTTTATTTTGGTGTATTATGCTATTTTGGATGTTTATTATAGTGTTAAATCAATTTAAAAAGAAAAGGAAATGGGGCCACAGGGTTCGAACTGGCCAGGGTTTGGCACAAACCAACCAGGATGAGCTAAGGTACTAAGCGGGATATGTCAATCCCCCCGCTAATGTTTTGACCTGCATAAGGAGGCGGGCGCACCCCAGAGGTGCGCCATTGCTAAGGCCAGTGGCGCACCCCGAGAGGTGCGCTATTGCTAAGGGGTCGGGGACTTAGAAATTTCCCCTTCTTCCCCGTCCCGACCAGATCCCACCCGACCACCCCTCCCTTCTTCCCCGAGCGACGCCGCCGTCCCCTCCCCTTCTTCCCCCGAGCGATCCGCCTCACACGGCCACCCTCCCCCTTCTTCCTCTCCGCCGCGACGCCCGCGCCCATTCACCACCGCGCTCCCACCTTCTCCCGGATCTCCGCCACCCGCCGCCCTCCATTCCCCACCAGGCCGTATCGAGATCTCCGGCCACCGCCGCCGTACTCGCCGCAACACGTCGTGGAGCACCCAGAGAAGCGCGTCTTCGACCGCCGACGCCGCCAGTGCCTTCGACCGTTGACGCCGCTCGCAGAGGACCGCCGACGCTTTCGATCGCCGACGCCACCGCGCATCCTTCCCGTGTAGCCGCCGTGCTCCTCCTCCTTCTCCTCTCGCTAGGTTAGTTGCTACTTCCGCTTTGCTCCCCTCGAGCCGTGCTCCTCTTGCAAGATGTTTTGGCAACAAATTCATCATGATTTGTTTAGTTGATCATGTCCCCGACGCAATGTGCTTATATTTTGTTTGGGTTAGTGTTGTTTTCTTGATTTAACATGTTTAAATAGCTGATCAACGTGCTAGTAAATTTTTTGGAATAGTTCCAAGTGTAGTATAGAAGAATCCGATTTGTGACCATGTTTCTAAATACACAATCTTGTTTCTAAAGTCTATTGAGTTGCTATGGTGTGCTTCATTTGAATCCATTAAAAATGCAACGTATTATGTTCTAACTTTGGATTATCCTGAGTTTTTATTGAACTCGTGGCTCGTTTGGTCAACTTTATGAATGCTCAAGATTAACCCTGTTAGCAATTATGTGAATTTCTTCTTTAACAAGAAATAAATTAGAACGAGATTTATTGAGTGATTAACCCTTATCTTAAGAAAATAGGAGGAAAAGGTGAAACCATTCTTGAATGTGGGCATGTTCATATCTAGTTCTGGTTCTGCTCATACAAATAGCACACTTGCTTCATTTGGCTGATCAAAGAAATTCATGGTAAATATGTCTAGATATTAGTGCTAGGTGCCGCCGCTAGCATATTAGTGCTAGGTGCTGCTCGCATGCATATTAGTGCTAGGTGCAGTTCTGCCATCATAGTAGCAACCGTAGCTCTTTTATTTTCAGAGTTCAAAGCTTACTAACTTTTTATTTTAAACATTTGCAAGGCCGAGACTTGAGCACCTAACGCTACGCGCGCTTGGAGCAGAGCAGAGAAGCACGCTTGCCGCCCATCACCGCCGCCAGTGAGGCCCTTCTCCCCTCCCTCCCTCTCCGAACTAGTGTTGTGTCTCAGATGAGCATCAGCACTCCTACCTGTTAAGCTAGAATGTAGAGAGTGAGAGAGCAGAGCCAGGTTGCTTGGTTGCGCTGCACCGTGTGTTGCTTGCTTGCTTGATGCCGCCGCTGCTTGCTAGGGCTGTAAAATTGGGTATTTTTTGCTTGTTGCCGCGCTAGGTTGTTAGCTTGCTTGCCGTCGCTAGGTTGTTAGGTTGCTGTTAGTTGCTAGGTTGTTATTGCTTGCTTGCTTGTTGCCGCTGCTAGGTTGTTAGCTTAAAGTTTACTCGACTTTTTATTTTGAACATTTGCAAGGCCGAGACTTGGAGCAGAGCAGGACAAGCACGCCGCCGCCTTCAACCGCTAACGCGCTGCAGTAAGACCGCCGCCGCATCTCCAAGGTTGCTTGCTTGCCGTTGATGCATGCCGTTAGTCGCCGCTTGCTTGCTTGTTGTTGCATGCCGCTAGCCGCTGCTAGCTTCGCTTGCTTTTGTCGTTGATGCATGTCGCACCTCGCTAGCTTCGCTAGTTTGTTGCCGGTGTGAATGTGGTGGTATCAACATTTCGTCGTGCACCTATATATTGTCATATTCTTGTGCAGGATCGACAGAGTTGCCCATTATCGCCGAAATGTTGATTCATTTCCGTTTCGGCGAAAATGGGGCACTCATATGTCCATAAATTAGCATAGGTCATGCCCAATTTTTCCGTGAAATCTTGCGCTAATTTTATGCATTTTTTCCTACTTAGTTCGAACATGGCCAACAACGAAGAGGCCGGCGGCAGCGGTAGCAAGCCATTCTGGATGCTAACCGATGAAATGGAGGTGATGGAGTCACAACCTCGCCGCGACGACGGCGAGGATGATGGCACCGATCCAGAGTACCGAGCGGATGATGCCGCCGAGGATGACACCACTGATGGTGCCGCCGAGGATGACACCACGGATGGTGCCGCCGAGGATGACACCGGCGCACCGAAGAAGCTACGGAGGGAGCGTCGCCCGAATGTGCTCAGCACCGTGAAGCAGGCATTCACCGAAGTGAACGATAGTGGGCATCCAACGGCGCCCCCTAATTTAGTCAAAGGGTACTCTGCCCAACTCGGGTGCATCCTCCGGAGCACGGTCTCGATCAACACCGAGAACCTCAGGCATCCTGACCGAGCGAATTTGCGCACCCTCCTCTTCAAGAAGCTGCACGAACGATACGAGTTCCCGGTGGACTGCTCAGAAAAGCGTCTCATGCGGAACAAAGTGCACAATGCCGCCCTCACGAAGATGAGCACCGCCCTCGCTAGTTGGAGGAACCGAGTGAAGAAAATGATTAATAGTGGTGCGAGTTACGACAAGATCAAGGAGTCAAATCCCTCGATCACCGAGCAAGACTACGCTGATTTCAAGATCAAGTGCGAGAGCGAGTCAACGTCGGATTCTAGTCAGTGGGGGAAGGACATGCGAAAACTGAACTTAGGCACCCACAAACTAGGTCCTGGCGGTTTTAGGGTGGCGCAACCGAAATGGGACGCCGCGGATGAGGAGCGTGTGAAGAACGGCCTCGAGCCCCTCTTCTCGCAATACAAAAACAAGCAAACCAGGAACTTTCTCCTGGCCCGGTACCGTATTGACCCGAAAACAAAGGAGCTCACCACCACTCCGGAGGTGAAGGAGTTTGAGGCTCTTCTGGTAAGGAATGCACCCGCTTAATTAGCTCCATTATGGTTGCATTCTTATTGATGAATCCAAATTTCTAAATGGTTCATGCATGTTCCTCCCGTAGGCTAAGGAGATCGCTGCGGAAAGTGAAAAGGAAGCTAGTAGCGGCGCGGGGTCCACGAGCTCCTCGCAGTGTGCCCCTTGGGATAACCCTTTAAATAGGGCGTTGAATGCCCACAAGAAGAGGGATCCATTGAGTAAGCCGACGTCGGCTGGTCGTGTGGTCGGCGAAGGATGCTCTATGAAATGGTCAGAATACTATAAGTCGGGGAAAAAGGAGAAAAAGGCCACCATCGATGAGAAGGAGGTCGCACATCTCAAGGCACAAGTTGCGCAGATCCCGACATTGGTCGAGGAGCAAGTGCGGCAACAAGTGCAACAAATCGTGGAGACCCAACAGAGGACGCAACGACAGCAAGTGGAGGACCAAGTGGGCACGACGCTTAGCTCCATCATCCCTACCTTGGTTGCCGGTCTTGACGAGTGGTATAGGGGAGGAAAAAAGGGGCCTCCCCCGGTTCCCAGTTTCACGGGCAGCAACTCCCACAGCGTGGAGCCATCGGTGAGTCCGCAGGCGGCAACAATGGTGTCTCCGGCGGCGCCAACATTGGTGGCTCCGGCGGCGCCAACCTTGGTGGCTCCGGCGGCGCCAACCTTGGTGTCTCCCGCGGCGCCAACGTTGGTGTCTCCCGCGGCGCCATTACTTCAGCTCAATGCACCCGTCGCTGCGGATAATACGCCGCCCGGCACCGCGCCAACAAGCGGCCACTCCATCAGTTGCACGCCCGCCGCCGGCGGTGCCTCGACCTTAGCCGAGCTGGACGCCATCACGGTAACCAACCCTCGGCCAATGACTTCCATATCCTTGCCTTTGACTAGCTAGCCATCCCTAACGCCCTACATGTTTTCCGCAGAGCTCCGCCGTCGACGTCCCATGCACTCTCCTGCACTTTGTGAACGGCGAGTTGATCGATGTTGCCAAGGCCACCATCGTTCAACCGAGCAACCGCCAGTTCCACGGTAGACCCATGCAACCCGACGTGTATAGGATTCAACTGGTTCGGGTGCTTAGCGGCTACGACGACGTGGTACCTCCCTTTCAACCCCATGGTGCCGACGAAGATGAGGTCCTTACCCTCCAGCATTGCTTCAATTGGTCCATGGTTTGGCCAAAGAGCCAGATTCGTTTGGGGGCGAGGGGCACCACCCCACAGACAACACCCCCAGCCCTGCCGGCGCCAAGCCATGGCAAGACCACCCCAACGGTGCCGCCATCAGCTGATGAGGACATGCAGATGGCACAGGATGAGGACATGCAGATGGCACAGGATCCGAACGATGGTCCGTACGAGGACAGTACGTTTGCCAACCTTGACTGCAACTTCGATTTTGGGGTGGACTACGATCTCAGTAGCCAACCCTCTCAAGCTGCCGCCGAGGGGAAAACCTATTGCAACAAGCGGCGCCTATTCAGTTCTCAGGAGACGCCTCCAGCTGCCGACTTCACCGAGACTCAGCCGATAGCCGAGGTGAGAAGTGTTATCAGTCCTAACACACTGAAGAAGGCTTGCGCAGAGGAGAATGCAGTCCCAGTAAATACGAAGCCGAAGGGACGGAAAAGAAAGAAGAAGGACGACAAGTCTGCCAGCCAGCCGGCACCTATCCGTGCTCAGGACGGGCCACCAGTGCCCAAGAATATCGAGGCGAGGGTGCATGTGTCGGGTGAGCGGATGCTAATTAAAAGATTGTACGATGCTGCACCCGGTCCTATGCGATCTCTGGTTGACGGTATTCAGTTTATGGAGGAGCGGCGTATCAGGGAGAGAGATCATGGATACCCGGTGTATATTGCCAAGGTGCCCTCGGGCCATGGCTTTGTCGATAGTGGCTTCGCGGAGAAGATCTTCCTGCGGTATGATGACATCTTCGCCATGCTGAACAGTTATCCGCTGCACTACACCTTCATTCGCCTATACTCGCTCAGCAAGGCGATGCGGATCATTAGACACAACATCCCGGACATCGCGATAGCCGACCCCTTCTACATGCGTGCCGTCCACTTGGCCACCGCCGGAGACCGGGCAGTCGCGAGTGGATACCTCAAAGACTTCTTTCTAGCGCACCAGAAGAAGTGTAACATCCTCCTGCCTGTATTTCCCGAGTAAGTCACCCCCTCACCGTACCGGTCTTAACTCGTGATTTATTTAGATTTCAATCGTCATGTTCTTAAACATTATGTCTTCTACGCAGAGACAAAACCTGCACACTCATCTCCATAACCCCGAAACATTCCGTGGCCACATACCTCGATGCGGACGGTAAGTCAACCACGGACTACACGAATGTCAAGGCCGTACTTGATGATGCTCTCAATGGCTACGTCAAAGCGAAAGGCAACATGCAGAGGCCAAATATTAGGTACGGGAAGCATGTGTTCAAGCACCAAACAAAGTTTCCCTGCGTCAAGAAGCCGCCTTCTAGTAACAAGGATGCCTACTACGCCCTCTATCACATGGATAAGTTCATACGGGACCAGCAGCAGCTTACGCTACCTGAGCATCTCAGAGACTGGGCCAACAAATTGGCGCGGGTCCCTGACGACGGCATCAAGCAAGACTTCTTCCGCATCCAAGTAGAGTTTTGTGAAATCATCCATCAAGATGTCATTAGAAGCGCGGGGGAGTTCTACGCCGGCTATCAGCCGTCAAACAGTGACATAGACACGATGCTCCAAATGCAGGGTGACGACTACCGCTCATGGATGTGCTTGAAGAAAGGCGGCGGTTTTATCCACGCTCCGAGTGGAAAGTCTTGATGTGCGAGCCTAGTTATGTAGTTGTGTGAACTAAAGACGTGATTGCATGTGTTGTAATAAACTTTATCCAGCACACTTTACTTGCTATTAATTACTAGTTCGGCTATGTTTGTGAACTTATATATATGGCTCTGTCGTTTTCCGCACTTGATTTGGTCGTTAATTTTGTTTGCATATGCCGATGATTAGAATGGTTGGTCATCCGTACACTTGGGGATGGCGTGAGCGAGCCTGGTGTGATGGCACAAATATCCATGTCTTGTGCATCCTACCTGGCCTCGCTAACGCCATCCCTAAATGTTAATATTTTGACCGACAAAGTATGAGGCATTCCATTTAGTTCATACTAGCTACTTATCTTCTTATTTGAGTTGGCACTTCTTAATTGCATTGGCCGATGATTAGAATGGTTGGTCACTTGTACACTCCGGGGTGTCGCTAGTGAGCCTGGTGTGATGGCACAAATATCAATCTCTTGTGCATCCTACCTGGCCTCGCTAACGCCATCCCGGGATGTTCATATTTGTTTCGACCGACAAAGTATGAGGCCCTTGTCATTCTTCCATTTGCTTTCGCACCATTGGCCGATGATTAGAATGTTTGGTCACCTATACGCCGCAATATACTTTGTAGACGGGCCCCCCTTTCCCCGGCCGCCGTTCGTTGAACGAGTCCTTGACGAGACAACAACGCCGACATGTCTCTTCGGCGCAGAACCACGCCAGTCCAGCCGTCTCCCTTGTGGCCGTGTCTAATGGGCTCTGCGCTTTTCCATGGCCGACCACGATTGGACTCACCGGGGAAATACTGATAATCGCCATCACCACTATCGTCGAGTCCACAGGTGCAGTGCAGGGCGCGGGCCTCTCGGCTTGACGCCGCAAGACGGCCCGGCCTTCCGGGCAGGCCGGCACGGTCTTTGCATCAAAGACTCGTTCACTGACGGCAAGGGAATAAAAGTGGCATCTGCTGCAAACTGCTATGCTCCTGTGGAGTCTGGCGATAGTGTTGATGGCGATTATCATTATTCCCCCGGTGAGTCCAATCGTGGTCCGGCCATGCAGAAGAGCGCAGGAGACGCGGCCAGAAGGGACGCGGCTGGGTCTGCCGTGGTTCTGCGCCGGAGAGGCAGATCAGCGTTGTTGTGTCGTTAAGGACCCGTTCACGGAACGGCGGCCGGGGAAAGGGGGCCCTTCTGCAAAGTATACTGCGGTGTATACTGCAACTATGGTTTCTGACCATAGTATTTGTGTTGACCAATAATGTATGAGGCCCTCGTCATTCCATTTGCTTTGGTTTTTCAGAATGCCGATGATTAGAATGTTCGGTCAACTGTACACTCCGTGGTGACGTAAGTGAGCCTGGTGTGATGGCACAAATATCAATCTCTTGTGCATCCTACCTGGCCTCACTTACGCCATCGCGGAATGTTAATATTTGTTCCGACCAGCAAAATATGAGGCATTCCATTTAGTTCATACTAGCTACTTGTCTCTTATTTGAATTGGTACTTCTTAATTGCATTGGCCGATGATTATAATGGTTGGTCAACTCTCTGGGAAGGGGCAAGTGAACCTGGTGCGATGACACAAGTATCAATCTCTTGTGCATCCTACTTGGTTTCACTTACCCCTTCGCGGAATGTTAATATTTGTTCCGACCAACAATGTATGAGGCATATGCTATTTAGTTGATACCACTTGGCTCTTTCTTCCATTTTAGTGCCGATGATTAGAATGTTCGGTCAACTGTACACTCCGGTGTGTCGCTAGTGAGCCTGGTGTGATGGCACAAATATCAATCTCTTGTGCATCCTACCTGGCCTCACTAACGCCATCCCGGGATGTTCATATTTGTTTCGACCGACAAAGTATGAGGCCCTTGTCATTCTTCCATTTGCTTTGGTATCTCAAAATGCCGATGATTAGAATGTTGGTCACCTATACACTTGGGGGAGGGGTAAGTGAACCTGGTGCGATGACACAAGTATCAATCTCTTGTGCATCCTACTTGGTTTCACTTACTCCGTCCCTAAATGTTAATATTTGTTCCGACCAACAATGTATGAGGCATGCCTTTTAGTTCATACTACTTGGATCGTTTTTGAGTTTGCTCTTATTCGTTGCAAACATCTATGAGCGTGCACTAATGTTTCTTTGGCTTGTGCATATGTACGCAGATATGACGTGGTATGTCGTGTACAAGGGCAAGGTTCCCGGAGTCTACAACGACTGGGAGGAGTGTCGGAGACAGGTTCACCGTTTTAGCGGTAACAGCTACAAAGGGTACACCACTAGAGCGGAGGCCGAAGACAGATACGCACGCTATCTGGCGGGAGAGAGGACGGAGCGGAGGAGGAACCGGATGAAGACCACTTTCATCGGGACGGTGCTAGTAGTGACTCTAGCTCTCTTCTATGTGATGCTAGTTTAGATGATCGACCTTGTGCCACTACTAGCTCATTTGTGACTTGTAACACCGTAACTTGCATTGTAACCTCTAATGTGAATGCTTGTGAATCATGTGGGGCTAATGTGAAGAACTATGTATGGATAAGCTGTGCTGTTGTTTATATGCTGTTATATATCCCGTATTGTGCTATTGTACCGTCATATACAACCTGTATAAATACCGCCAAGATACAAAAAAAATTCGAAATCTTAGCAGTGGCGCACTAGTGGACCTTCCGTGGCGCATCACACTGGTAAGCGGCGCACGCTCCGGATCCAGGCGCACTGCCGTGTGATCCTCTCCGAGACTAGCAGATGGCGCACTGGATAAGTAGCAGTGGCGCACGTCCTGGAGAGGGCAGTGGCGCACGTACTCACGCAGCAGTGGCGCACCTACTAGCTGGACCAAAGGCGCACGCAAGACGGTAGCAGTGGCACCTCTTCTACAGCGGTGGCGCACTGCCTCTGACCAATTGGCGCACCACTTTGGAGTAGTAGTGGCGCACGGGAGGGCATGTCAATGGCGCACCAGGCAGTGCGCCACAGTAGTCCAGCCTAGTAGTGGCGCACCCCTAGTGCGCCACTACTATGTGTTAGCAGTGGCGTGATAACAGTGGCGCACCACTAGTGCGCCACTGATGGCTATATGTGGTGCGCCACTGAAAGCCTTTTTTCTAGTAGTGCACCACCTTCAAACCTGAAGCAGACGAACAGACCCCCACGCCACCATCCGCTGACCAACGATGACGAAGGAGGTGGACGCAGAAGCCGCAACCACAACATCCTCACCAAGCTCATCGTCGCCCTTCCTCGCGCCGCCGCAGGCCAACGATGGATCTCGGCGGCACAAGATCCAACAGCCGCCGCCCACCATCCATCGCGAGGCCGTGGAGGAGGAGCCGCCGCACATCCAGGGACGCCGCCCCAGACGCGGAGTATGCCGAAGCCGGAGGTCGCCGCCCCAGCCGCCACCGCCGGTCGCCGCCTCCAACAACCCCCCAGGCACTTTGGCGCCGAGGCCCGCCGCCACCGTGGCCAACACCGACGACAGCGGCAGATGAAGAGAAACGTAGGGAGGGGCGGCGGGAGGAGGGAGATCGGCCCCCGACGGCGCCCTGGGGAGCGCCACGGGAGGGGGTTCCAGCGGATGGAGAGAAATGGATTCAAATGTATGGAGAATACAAATTCATTGTACCACTGAATTCTAAAAATGCCTAGGCATTGTAGTGATAAGGAAACGGGATCCTCAGACAAGAGGGCCATGGTCATGTTCATTCTTGCAAACTCAAGATGACATATCCTTCACATTGTTCTTCATCTAAATCATAAAGGCAGAAATCAACTAAATATTTTGTAACCACAATGCCATCCATCTAAATCTAACAAATAACAAAATCCTACACAATGTACAACTACCACTACACATATGACAACCTTTTTTTATATCAAAATAGGGGGAGGCAGCGGCGCGACACTCACTGAGGCGGCGGTGCGGCGGATCAACGGTGGTGCGGACAGAGGCGACGACACGAGCGAACATAGAGGATGTCGTCGGGTGTGGCGGATCGACGGCGGCACGGGCCGGCGCGGATCTGGGGCTATGCGGCATGGGGCGGGGCGCATCCAGGGTATGGCGGCGCGGTCGAGGGTCGAGAAAATGTGTTTGAGGAGAGTGGGAAGTGGGGAGATGAAGCGAAGTGGCCAGCGCAGGGCCAGATAAGTGTGTGTATCCTTAGGTAGGCCTAGAATATCGGCGGCATAGCCCAAAGGACTAGGCCATTCGTACCACGTATACCGGCGGCGTAGCACAGCGGGCACCTCGTCTTTGGGCCGGCCGGGTCTTTGGGGCTCACATAAGCAGTTGTGTGCCACACCAAAGCTACTCCGCTGATAGAGAAATAGTACCGGTGTTTGAGAATTTATTACGCCGGTGGTATTTTAGCCAAATACCAACGGCATTGACTTTTTGGAAGTGCGCTGCCACTATTTTTTTTCCTCTATAAGCTATTTCCTACTAGTGTTGAAGTGTTTAAAACCAATATGACGTGTGTTGTCATACCACAAAATTCATACACCATCATCATCATGCTCTTATGTCGTCATCACTGGTGTTAACGTCCTTTTCTATTCCGACCGACCACATGTCAATCCGGTCTAGAATACCTGCCTTAAGCTAGCTATTTCCTACTAGTGTTGAAATGTGTAAAGCTATTTCCTACTAGTGTTGAAGTGTGTAAAACCAATATGCCGCGTGTTGTCATACCACAAAATTCATAAATCATCAGCATCACGCTCTTATGTCATCGTTACCGATCTCAACGTCCATTTCTATTCCGACCAACCACATGTCAATCCGGTCCATGATACGTGTCTTAATTGTGTTACCTAGCTGGACTTGTCCTACAGCAACATGCACCACCTTGTGGTGTATCACTCCAGTACATGAACGTACATTGCTCTACGTTATATAAGTACATGATCCCTCCATGCCGCACTACAGGAGCATGCGATCCTTATCCTTATGCACACGTTGTGAGCTATTCCCGCTTGAATGACATCGATTCCCGCTTGAGTGCACTGCCGAACAACAATGGTGTACCTTGCATTGGTGGATTTCTAGCCGTGTCCCTTGTTGAAAACATTGTATGGAGCATGCTCGGACTTCTCAAGAGCAAAGACAAATGACCTTTCTTTGGTAATTTGATTAGTTTTTATTTCAGAATGGAGCAGCCTGAGCCTCTGCATCAATTGGTAATTTGATTAGTGACGACAAGCATGTTTCTTCTTGGGGGCGGCACTGTTGGAGATCCTTTGTCACGGTCCACGTGTTGCAAATAATGGTGGTTAACGGTGGGGTTTTTCCCCCCCCCATCACCCTCGAAAAAAAAAATAATGGTGGTTGTTTTACTATCGTTGTGAAGGGCTTGCACTTTGGTGGAGCTTTTTTTTTGTTTCTTCTTATTATTTTCACCTTTTGCTCTTTTGGTTGTGTGCAATTTTGATGTTTTGTCATGTCTTCACATTGTGTCGTTGGGGAGTAGATGGTTGTAGTTAATATCTTCTTGATGCTAATATATTTTATTAATTGAAAAACATACTTGGTGAAAGGTGAGTGACAAACTCATGAAAAGTAGTTTCGTGAACCTTACATTGAACCATACCAGTACTGCTGAAAAATATTCAATTTTTAAATTTCATCACAAGGATCTTAATTTGGATCAAACATATTGCTAGCGTACTAAACTGATATCTATTGCTATGATTACTAGCACAGTATCCATTTAAAAATTTCCACTCAAGGTCTAGGTAAAAATCTAGGAATCAAGTTACACCCACTTTCCTCCCTCGGATGCCTTCGGTCTTCCGGCCCAGCGCGCACGTACGAGAAATGGATTAGGAGGTCAAATGGAAGGCACATAAAGCTGGTCGCTAAGCTAGGTGCACTAACACTTTTCATCAGCTAGCACCAAATTTAAGTAAACTCCCCTCACAAGATCGTCTCCATGCATGCGTGCAGATTCCACGGCGGCTTCAAACCAACATGGATTTAGGGAAAGAGAAAAATCTGTAAAAGAAGTACAGTATCCCAAAAAACATTCTCATCCTTGGCCACAAGTTTTTTTTTTTTTGAGGTCGACCAAAACCTTCAAGACTCCAATTTTTCTTTCGTCCAATAATAGCATACACGTTTAGTTTATATTTCGTTGGTGCATATATATCCGAGGGCGTTTCCTATAGGACTGCAACTCTGCTAGTACCCTTCCTTCATAGGTCAAAATCTAGTACCGTACTCCGGAGCTTCCGCCCTCGGATGCCTTCGGTCCTCCAGCCCAACGCGCACGTACGAGGCGTGGATTAGGGGGCCAAATTACAATGCACATACATGTAGAATTGTAGATGTAGCTAGCTATACATGGTGCGCTAACACTTTTTTTATCAGCTAGCTGAGCTATAGATACACCAGATTAGCACAAACTCCCCTCGATCACAAGATCGCATGCACGAACACGCTCAGTTTATAGGTGATTGTGAGTGTGATTAGTCGTCCTTATAATTGAGGTCGTGTGACTCGTCGTCCATCGAAGTAGAGTAGAGTTGCTAGCTAGCTAGGTTAATTTGGTTGGGGATTGGGATGCGGCGCCGATGGGCACGTGCGCGGTGTATGGGTGCCCGAGCGCGAAGCCGACGAGGAGGTAGGCGACGGCGCAAACGACACGAAATGGAATATCTGCCCGTGGATGTGCATGCATACCGCTCATATCTGCCTCCTGCAAAGACGGACGATAGATATGCACGTACAGTACACTAGTACCAGTAGGGCAGCAGTAGTATAGTAAAACGAGGAGAGAGATCGATGTTGATTAGGAGAATCCGAGATTCTCCTTCCGTCTCAGGAGGCGCGCTCATAGTTTAAGGTAAAATTTGATCATTAATTTTGTTAATAAAATATAAATTATATTCTATATTATTAGATTGGTATTTTAAAAAGATTTTGAATGATATAAATATTTTAACATATAGTATTTCAGATTTTATTAACTAAAATAATTATTAAAAAAATTAAAACTACGTGCACGCCTGTTGAACCGAGACGGAGGGAGTACCACTGTTATGAAAAGTTTTATAGGCCCCGAAGTACCTCCAACAAGCTAAAAAGATATCCATCGGTGCGATAGTACCGTCGACGCATCAAATATAGATACGCGGTGATGCCAGGATATCACCGACGTACCAATAATTTGGCGTGTCAGGGGTAAGCCTCGCGCATGTCCGAGCCAGGGCAATATCGTCGGCATTTCACTATATTGGTGCGCCCGATGTAAGAGGATTCTGATTTTGCCTTTGAGATGTCCATATGTTATGTGTTCTAGTTGTTAGGAAAATTAACATACATGAGCTTCGACCTATTTTGCGATATGGCGCCATGTTTCGGTAAAATGGTTCTAGATTTTGCAAACGACTTCCGCTGGAAAAAAAACATTATACGAAAATGTATCTACCAAAAAAGTTACATCCGAATTTAACTACCTATGGCCGTTTATCGATTTTTTTTAGATTCCTCAGAAAATAGGAGAATGGAATTTTAAACGTTCAGATATTGATGAAAAATATTCAGGTATACCTAAGAAGCACTGATCTCCTATTTCTCTTCTCTGCTTCTCTCTTCCTCATTCCCTCTTTCTTATTTTCCTCATCCCTCTTCATCTTCCTTCTTTACCTTCTCTTCCTCTTCTCCTCTTCCTTATGTTCCTCTTTTTTCCCTTCCTCTTTCCCTCTTTCTCGTCTGTTGGAGATATGCCCAAGAGGCAATAATAAATGGTTATTATATATCTTTGTGTTTATGATAATGTTTATATACCATGCTATAATTGTATTAACCGAAACATTGATACATGTGTGATATGTAAACAACAAAGAGTCCCTAGTAAGCCTCTTAACTAGCTTGTTGATTAATAGATGATTAGTTTCATAATCATGAACATTGGATGTTATTAATAACAAGGTTATATCATTATATGAATGATGTAATGGACACACCCAATTAAGCGTAGCATAAGATCACGTCATTAAGTTATTTGCTATAAAGCTTTCGATACAATTACCTAGTTCTTATGACCATGAGATCATGTAAATCACTTATACCGGAAACGTACTTTGATTACATCAAACGCCACTGCGTAAATGAGTGGTTATAAAGGTGGGATTAAGTATCCGGAAAGTATGAGTTGAGGCATATGGATCAACAAGTGGATTTGTCCATCCCGATGACGGATAGATATACTCTGGGCCCTCTCGGTGGAATGTCATCTAATGTCTTGCAAGCATATGAATAAGTTCATAAGAGACCACATACCACGGTACGAGTAAAGAGTACTTGTCAGGAGACGAGGTTGAACAAGGTATAGAGTGATACCGATGATCAAACCTCGGACAAGTAAAATATCGCGTGACAAAGGGAATTGGTATCATATGTAAATGGTTCATTCGATCACTAAGTCATCGTTGAATATGTGGGAGCCATTATGGATCTCCAGATCCCGCTATTGGTTATTGGTCGGAGAGAGTTCTCAACCATGTCTACATAGTTCGCGAACCGTAGGGTGACACACTTAAGGTTTGATGTTGTAATAGTAGAACTTGAATATGGAATGGAGTTCGAAGTTTTGTTCGAAGTCTCGGATGGGATCCCGGACATCACGAGGAGTTCCGAATGGTCCGGA
Source organism: Lolium multiflorum (assembly GCA_030979885.1). NCBI lineage: Eukaryota > Viridiplantae > Streptophyta > Magnoliopsida > Poales > Poaceae > Lolium > Lolium multiflorum. The sequence goes on from JAUUTY010001579.1 coordinate 19,032, forward strand.
GAATAAGATTCATATATAGGAAGTCATTTTATATGTTTGAAAATGATCCGGTGCATTTATGGAAGGTTCTAGAAGGTTCTAGAAAAGTCCGGAAGAAATCACTAAGGAAGGAGGAGTCCCGGAGGGACTCCACCTCCCCATGGCCGGCCAACCCTAGAGGGGGGAGTCCAAGGTGGACTCCACCAAAGGGGCCGGCCACCCCCCTTCATGGAAAGGTGGGAATCCCACTTTGGTGGGAGTCCCACCTTGGGTAGGTTTCCCTACTACATGGAAGGTTTTGGAATCGGGTCTTATTCGAAGACTTGTAGTCCAACACTTGGGGTTCCACCTATATAATGAGGGGCATAGGGGAGGGGGCCGGCCACCACAAGCCACCAAGCTGGCCGCACCCATAGAGGCCGGCCACCCCCTCTCCCAAACCCTAGCCGCCCCCTCTCTCCTCCACCTCTCCCGCACGCTTAGCGAAGCTCCGCCGGAGTTCTCCATCGCCACCGCCACCACGCCGTCGTGCTGCCGGATTCAAGGAGGAGCTACTACTTCCGCTGCCCGCTGGAACGGGGAGAAGGACGTTGTCTTCATCAACACCGAACGTGTGACCGAGTACGGAGGTGTGATGCGCGTAGATGTACACGTCCGTTGGGAACCCCAAGAGGAAGGTATGATGCGCACAGTGACAAGTTTTTCCTCAGAAAGAAACCAAGGTTTAATCGGACCAGTAGAGTCAAGAAGCACGTTGAAGGTTGATGGTGGCGAAATGTGATGCGGCGCAAATGGATTCCGGCGCCAACGTGGAACCCGCACAACAAAACCAAAGTACTTTGCCCAACGAAACAGTGAGGTTGTCAATCTCACCGCTTGCTGTAACAAAGGATTAACCGTATTGTGTGGAAGATGATTATTTGCAAGAAAACAGTAAAACAAATATTGCAGTAGATTGTATGCGATGTAAAGAATAGGACCGGGGTCCAT
>JAUUTY010001580.1:0-20000 GCA_030979885.1 Lolium multiflorum
AGATAAGAAGAGATATCATCTTCTTCTTGTCCGGTCGGCACATATGGAATATCGCCTTTTATGATGCCGAATATATGGTCTTCAACGTCCAGATCATAGTTGTCCAGAATCGGGTCAGCTCTATCGTCCGCCATATGTCAGTCCTGAAAACATGTAGTCAAAACAAATTAATTGTGTATATGCCAGCATTATTATCACATCTCTTCTACATATAAAGAGAGAGGGCGACGAGGGAGGCGAGAGGGGGGACGCAGTGACCGCGTGACCGAGAGACCGGTGGCGGTGGTGAAAGGGGGGACGCAGTGACCGCGTGACCGAGAGACCGGTGGCGGTGGCGAATTGAAAGCGGGGACGCAGTGACCGCGTGACCGAGAGACCGGTGTGGCGGTGACCGAGAGAGCGGTGGCGGTGCCGAGAGAGCGGTGGCGGTGACCGAGAGTCTAAATTTTGTTAAGTAAAATTTTGATCATTAAGTCTAATTTTTCTTAAGTTAAAATTTTGATCATTAAGTCAAAATTTTGTTAAGTAAAATTATTGTTAAGTATACAATATTATATACATTAATATACTATATATATTACATATTTGTTAAATTTTCTTAAGTCAAAATTTTGTTAAGTAAAATTATTGTTAAGTATACAATATTATATACATTAATATACTATATATATTACATATTTGTTAAATTTTCTTAAGTCAAAATTTTGTTAAGTAAAATTATTGTTAAGTATACAATATTATATACATTAATATACTAGTTAAAATTAAAAAGAACAAAAAAAAGTAAAAAAAGAAAAAATCCGGCGGCCGGCGCCCCTTTCATGTTAAGTTATTTTGCCGTTTTTGTTAAACTAAGTTTAAATTTTTTGTTAAGTTTAAATTTTTGTTAAGTTTAAATTTTTGTTTATATCATATATTCATGTTAAGTTATTTTTTTGCTAAGTTTTTTTTTTGCTAAGTTAAAAAAAAACAAAAAAAAAGAGGGATCGAGGCAGGGGCGCCGTGTACTGGCGCGACCCCTCTCTCTCTCAGCGCGGCGCGGCCGGTATCGATCTGCCGGCGCGCGCTTCTCTCTCTCTTCCTCCGCGGCGGCGCGGCGAGAAGCGGCGGCGCGGCGAGGAGCATGGGGCGGCGGCACACGTATACGTACTCCGACGACGGCGTCGATCGAGGCGCGCGGTCGGCGAGAGGAGGAGGAGGCGCGGCGGTCGGCGCGAGGAAGGGTGCTCGGCGGCGTCGAGGCGCGCGCGATCGCGTCAGCAGCGGCGCGGTGAGTCGATCGAAAGAAGATGAAACCGCCGAGGCGAGCGCGCGTATATATAAGTCGACCTTTGGTCGCGGTTGGGGTCACCCGCGACTAAAGTACCTTTAGTCGCGGTTGGTGACCCCAACCGCGACCAAAGGTATTTTCGCGTTTTTCGTTTCCCGGAAAATACCCTTTAGTCGCGGTTGGTGACCCTAACCGCGACCAAAGGCTATTTTTCAAATTGTTTTCATTTAAAATCTGAAAAATACATATAATATATCAATAAATTCAGGAAAATAAAACTAATTCATTTAAAAATCTTAAAAATACAAATAATATATCAAAAAATTCAGAAAAATAAAACTAATTCAAAAATCTTAAAAATACAAATAATATATTAAAAAATTCAGTAAAATATAACTAATTCATTTAAAAATCTTAAAAATACAAGTAATATATCAATAAATTCAGAAAAAAAAACTAATTCATTTAAAAATCTTAAAAATACAAGTAATATATCAAAAAATTCAGTAAAATAAAACTAATTCATTTAAAAATTTTAAAAATTCAAATAATATATCAAAAAATTCAGAAAAATAAAACTAATTCATTTAAAAATCTTCCCTCTTCCCACCAGTTCTTCCCGGCCGCCTCTGTCTTCTCGTTGGCCCCCTCTTCCCGCCTCTTTCTTTCCGCCGACCCCCTCTTCCCGCCTCGTCTTCCCGCCATTTCTTCCCTGTCTTCCCGCCTCGTCTTCCCGCCATTTCTCACTACATATATGTAGCCCGGCTTGGCCAGCATTATCACATCTCTACAATCTCTCATCACTCTCTCATGGCTTCCACCGCACCCACTCTAACCTACCAGCAGGTGGAGGAGCTTTGCGCCTCGAACTACCCTTGCCCACCGGGCTACCGCGTCCCTGCCGGCTGGAGCCTAAGCGCCGGCGGCGTGCCGGTCCCTCCCGTCCCTCAGGGTACTGCGCGCCGGGCGGCCATCACGAACCACTACTACCTCGACCTCACGCCGGAGCAGCGGATGAATCCCCGCTGGCATCCCGATAACCAGCATACTTGGGACGCCTTCTTCATCAATCGGCGTGAGAGGGCGCTCGCCAGGTATGAGGAGGACGGTCTGCCTCCTGGAAACTTCCACGAGGCCGGCCGTCGGCTATGGTGGTACGGCCGGACTCGCAGAGCGTCATGGACTACATCACGGCCGGCGATATCCCCTGCGCTACCCTCAGTTCGAGCCACGAGCGCCGCCCGAGCAGCGACGACAGCGACGACGGCGGCAACTTAGAAGGCGACGACTACCAGTACAACGGCGGCGGCTATGAAGACTACGAGTATGCATATTATACGCCTAGGCAGGAGTATGACTAAATCACTCCAAATTTCATGTATGCAGGAGTATGACTTAGTCACTCCAAATTTCCTGTATGCAGTAGTATGACTTAGTCACTCCAATTTTCATGTATGCAGGAGTATGACTTAGTCACTCCAAATTTCATGTATCATCAGTGCTATCTCGAGTCAATTGAATCATTCGAAAATGGACACCAAACACATCACGGGTAATATAATTCACATGATTCATTCAACAAAGTTTGGTACAATAATAAATTAATTATTACACATCATTTCTTCCCTTGTGTCCCTGCTGCTTACGATTGTGCCGTATCCATGGAGCATCCTCATCATTTAACTTAATGCTTGGGTCGGTGTTCACTTTGAAGGGCGGAATTTCAGCAAACATATTATAATCTTCTGACATGTCTGTCTTGTCCTCCACTCCCACGATGTTTCTTTTCCCTGAAAGAACAATGTGGCGCTTTGGATCATCGCATGATGTACTGATCGTTTTCTTATCTTTCCGTTTCCTCGGTTTGCTACTCATGTCCTTCACATAGAAAACCTGAGCGACATCTTTCGCTAGGACGAATGGTTCGTCAAGGTAACCAAGATTGTTGAAATCCACCATTGTCATTCCGTATTGCTGGTCCACCGTTACCCCACCTCCTGTTAGCTTGAACCATTTGCACCGGAACAAAGGGACCCTAAAGGAGGGTCCATAGTCAAGTTCCCATATCTCCTCTATGTAACCATAATATGTGACCTTTTGCCCATTCTCGGTTGCTGCATCAAAGCGGACACCACTGTTTTGGTTGGTGCTCTTTTTATCTTGGGCGATCGTGTAAAATGTATTCCCATTTATCTCGTACCCTTGGAAAGTCGTTATAGTCGAAGATGGTGTCTTGGCCAACATGTACAGCTGATCTACAACCTTATTGTCACTCATTAAATGTTTTCTCAACCAACTGCCGAAAGTCTCCATGTGGGCCTTCCTAATCCAGGATTCAGGCTTCCCCGGGTTGTCCGAGCGTAAAATATTCTTGTGTTTCTCAAAGTACGGAGCCACCAAGCTGGAATTGGTCAGAACTGTGTGGTGTGCTTCAGTCAGAGAATGGCCGTCCATACATATCGTTGATTTCCTTCCGATCGTGCCTTTTCCACTTAGTCTCCCCTCGTGCCGCGATTGAGGAAGACCAATCGGCTTAAGGTCGGGAACAAAGTCAACACAAAACTCAATTACCTCCTCATTTCCATAGCCCTTGGCGATGCTTCCTTCTGGCCTAGCACGGTTACGAACATATTTCTTTAATACTCCCATGAACCTCTCGAAGGGGAACATATTGTGTAGAAATACAGGACCGAGAATGGAAATCTCATCGACTAGGTGAACCAGGAGGTGCGTCATAATATTGAAGAAGGATGGCGGGAACACCAACTCGAAACTGACAAGACATTGGACCACATCGTTCTGTAACCGTGGTAGAACTTCTGGATTGATTACCTTCTGAGAGATTGCATTGAGGAATGCACATAGCTTCACAATGGCTACTCGAACATTTTCCGGCAGGAGCCCCCTCAAAGCAATCGGAAGCAATTGCGTCATAATCACGTGGCAGTCGTGAGACTTCAGGTTTTGGAACTTTTTCTCCGCCATGTTTATTATTCCCTTTATATTGGACGAGAATCCTGACGGGACCTTCATACTGCTCAGGCATTCAAAAAAGATGACCTTCTCTTCTTTGGTCAGAGCGTAGCTGGCACGACCTTGAAACCGTTCCGGATGCAGGTCATCAGGGTCTTTCAAACTTTGCTGGTCCTGCCGTGCTTCCTTTGTATCATTTGACTTCCCATACACGCCCAAGAAGCTTAGGATGTTCACGCAAATATTCTTCGTAACGTGCATCACGTCGATTGCAGAGCGGACTTCTAGGACTTTCCAATATTCTAGCTCCCAGAATATAGATTTCTTCTTCCACATGGCTACGTGCCCGTCAGCTCCCTTCGGAACTGATTGTCCGCCAGGACCCTTTCCAAAGATGACTTTCAAATCCTTGACCATATCAAATACCTCAGCACCAGTGTGTTCCGCAGGCTTCGGCCGGTGATCTGCCTTGCCGTTGTAATGCTTGCCTTTCTTTCTTACTGGATGACCTTTCGGAAGAAATCGACGATGCCCAAGGTACACGTTCTTCTTACAATTTGGCAAATGTACACTTTGAGTCTCATGTAAGCAGTGCGTGCATGCATTGTATCCCTTATTTGACAGTCCCGAAAGGTTACTAAGAGCAGGCCAATCGTTGATGGTTACGAAAAGCAACGCTCGTAGGTCAAATTCCTCTTCTTTGTGCTCATCCCACACACGGACACCAGGTCTGCCCCACAGCTGTAAAAGCTCATCAACTAATGGCCTTAGGTACACATCGATGTCGTTGCCGGGTTGCTTCGGACCTTGGATGAGCACTGGCATCATAATGAACTTCCGCTTCATGCACAACCAAGGAGGAAGGTTGTAGATGCATAGAGTCACGGGCCAGGTGCTATGGCTGGAGCTCTGCTCGCCAAAAGGATTCATGCCATCCGTACTTAGACCAAATCTTATGTTCCTTGCGTCAGCTGCAAAATCTTTGAACTCTCTGTCGATCTTTCTCCATTGCGTTCCATCTGCGGGGTGTCTCAACTCCCCGTCCGACTTACGGTCCTCTTTGTGCCATCGCAACAACTTGGCATGCTCTTTGTTCCTGAACAGACGTTTCAACCGTGGTATTATAGGAGCATACCACATCACCTTGGCGGGAACCTTCTTCCTGGGTTTCTGGCCCTCAACATCATCACCAGGGTCATCGCCTCTGATCTTATAACGCAATGCAGTGCATACCGGGCATTCATTCAAATTCTCGTATTCACCGCGGTAGAGGATGCAGTCGTTGATGCATGCATGTATCTTCAGAACCTCTAAACCTAGAGGGCAGACAACCTTCTTTGCTTCGTACGTACTGGCGGGCAACTCGTTATTCTTTGGAAACATATTCTTCAACATTTTCAGCAAGTCTTCAAATGCCGAGTCAGCTACACCTGCTGTGCCTTCCATTTCAGCAAATCCAGTGTGCAGCCCAGCTTTTTCAGACCATCATCGCATCGGGGTACAGCGCCTTCCTGTGATCCTCTAACATGCGATCCAAATTCTCCCTCTCTTTTTCAGTTTCGCAGCGACTCCGTGCATCAGCAATGGTCCGACCAAGATCATCAACGGGATCATCACGTGCCTCTTCTTCACCTTCCCCTTCACCTTCCCTTCACCTTCAGCATCCTCCATTAAAGTATCACCGAAATGAGCAAGATAGCTTTCATCGATGAAATCATCCCCTTCTTCATCTTCTTCCATTATAACCCCTCTTTCTCCATGCTTGGTCCAACAATTATAGCTTGGCATGAAACCGTGCCGAAGCAGGTGCAGCTGAACATCTCTTGAGGAAGAGTAACCCTTCTGATTCTTACATTTAACACATGGACAGATAACAAAACCCCCCTGCTTGTTCGCATTAGCCACTACGAGGAAATCATTCAAACCCGTACTGAACTCGCCGGAGAGTCGGTTACCGTACATCCATTGTCGATTCATCATGCATTATTATAATATAAAATATATAATTAACCATCATGCATTTGTTAAACTAACTAGCTACAAACAATATAAATTAAACAATGAACTACACACACATGCACATTTTATCAACGACACATCAAAGGTTCAAGTTGCTAACCGCGATCGAGGAGGAAAAATAAATGAGAAAGCTCAAGTGTGGCTCCAACACTTCATATCATGTTTGTTTCATGCTCTTGGGGCATTTCATCAAACACCTTATGTGCATAAGAGGAACCAAAAGCAAACCTAACACCCACTTGTGAAGCTTGTGAAGAAAATGGCACCAAATGGCTAAGTGTTGGCTGCTGGGTGGGTATATATAGGGGGCGGCTTTAGCCGCGGTTGTGAGGCCAACCGCGACTAAAGGCCTTCGGGCACCACAGTCGCGGTTGGCCTGGCCAACCGCGGCTAAAGCCCACGTGCAACGGCTGGCCACCGAGCGCCACAGGCCCAGCCTTTGGTCGCGGTTCGCCTCCCGAACCGCGACTAAAGGTACCATTAGTCGCGGTTCCTTTACCTTCGCGACTTATGGGGCTCACCGGAAGCCTGTTTTTCTAGTAGTGCACAACTCGGAATCTAACATGGCAAGCCACCAAATCCAAATAGGCCTTACTAAATGACTCGTAACATAACACGGCTTAGTAGTTCGTCTAGTCCCACATATCACAAGGACTCAACTAAGAAACTATCTAGACCCGCGTATTGGCCTAAGCTAACGTGAGATGATTGGATTAACTCCAACAGCACGCATAAATTCTTGTTTTTCTCATGCTTAGCAAAAGTAGAGTTTCATGTGCGATGTCCTCAACGTTGCATATTCAACATCAAAAACGAAGAATCTGTAGCCGATTCTCGTAGAGAAAGTTTGACACATGAAACAAACCGTTCTGAAAAACGATTTCGGATCTGAACCGCTTTGCCTAACATTTCTGTGTCGGGTGTTGAGCAAAAGAGATATTTTTCGATAAAAAGCGCTTTATTACTCAAAATATTTTAAGCATTACACACAGCCTCTGCATAACCAGAATGCACATAACCGTTTGATAATCTAGTATATAGCAAAGAATAAAGTGAAAACGAAAGGAAAAAAAAACCAGCTAGTCTAAAGCTCCATTGGCTTCGATCATGCGGCTATGTAGCCACCCATGTTGGGAAATAAACTCCTTGGCTGTATTCTTCAACCGCGAAGACACCTCCATAAAGAGGTTGCGATCCTCCAAACGCTGAAATGGCGACCATGAACGGATCAAAACTGTACACCGGTGAATAACCTGCATCATAAAAGAATTTTGTCATCAAAAACTTTGTCTACATAGCCAAAGGATCACATGCAACTGCAAGCGCTCTCATTCTGATAATCGTTTTGTACCTAGAATCCACCCCATTTAGCTAATTGCCAAAAATATTTGCAATACTACGAGGTGGGTACAAGCAGGAACGGAGCCAGGAATTATCTACAGAGGGGGCCATATAGGTAAATTTGGAGGATTTTCTACATTTTTTACATAATCCATAGGGGTGTTTTAACAAAATTTCCATTGTTGGGGGGGCATGGGGGCTGCACCACTGCTCCGTCCCTGGGGTACAAGGTAGAACCTATCTGAATGATTGACCATATAGACCTAGCAACCCGGCAATTGAAAAAAGGTGCTTTATTGTCTCTTCTTCGTGACATAACACATATTTTGTACAACCTTGCCAGTTACGTTTTGCAAGGTTATCTTTAGTAAGAATCACCCCTTAAACGAAGATACCATGCAAAAAACTTTGTTTTCAGTGGTACCTTCATCTTCCAGATGTTTTTATTATTTATGACTGGTTGAGATGGGATGCATAATGCTTTGTGCATGGAGCTTATGGAGCAAAAGGGATATGAATTTATTTTTCAGAACAGTGAATTTTCGGGTGATTTTTTTATGAACATTAGATTTGTTATATAGCACATACTTGACGGTGGGGTGACTAAACGGAGCAACTGCGAAAGGTGACTTATTCGTACAACTGAGATTTAATTAGATTCTGCTGGCATATTCTTTTTTCTCCATTAATGGAGAACAGATTCACAAATAAATAATATAATGGAGAACCGTTGGAACTATAGTTTTAGTTTTTAATTGAAAAGGAAGTACCATCAACTTCGAAAAGTGTCATTGTTCTATTTTTCAAAAGAGATTATGAAATACAATTTGCATGAATTCTAGGGCCGCACTGTCCCACTAGTAGAAACAAGGGCTTTTATCCTGTCCTTGAAAGTGTTTTTGCACCGGATTTGGCTGACAGGTGCTAAAGTCATTAGCACCGGTTCGTGCGTTGCACGTCCAGGGGGCATTAGCACCGGTTCGTGCGTGACCTTTTGCACCGGTTCGTAACACGAACCGGTGCAAAAGGGTTACGTCAGCCACGAACTCTTTTGCATCGGTTCAATTACGAACCTGCAAAGGTCTACCCTTTTGCACCGTTCGTAAGGTGCAAATGGTTTTTCCTTCCGCCCTCCCACCCCGGATCGCCTCTTTTAACACTGTAAAATAGAAAGAAAATGATAGATTATTCAAAAAATAAAATCTTTTGAGATTCATGTATGTTATGCAACCTACTATTAGGGAAAATTAACAAATTTGAATTTTCACATTTATTGCAAAAAATGTTTGAAAAATGGTAAAACCGCATTAACTTTTGCATACGACGTCGAAAAAAAACGTATAATATATCAAAATCATCGTGGGAAAAAATTACAAATGGGTTTACCCGGTTAGCTAATTTTTAGATTTTGAAAATTCCAAATGAAAATATGAAAGCAGGAAGATTTTAGTTTTTTTCCAGAAATTTAGGATTTTATATTTTTTTATTTTTTAAAATTAAAATTAATAATTGCATCCTGCATAAATATTGCTATTACTTTTAGCAAATTATAAGATTTTCAAATTTTTAGGTTTTAGGTTTGGCAAAAAAAAATTAAAAATTAAAAAATTGAAAATAATAAAAAATAATACAAATTATAAAGTTAATGTTTATTTATTTATTCAAGATTATTATTACAACATTACTTTGGTTTATTAAAATAATTATTTGAAATTCAAACAATAAAGAAATATGACATCGATCGACATGTTAATAGGATTGATATGATACTAATATCACATACATGCGCGCGAAGCACTTGGATGTGGGATGGAAAGGAACTTGGAAGTTAAGCGTGCTAGTGCTAGAGTAGTGGGAGGATGGGTGACCGAGCGGGAAGTTTGAGCACGAGTAAGTAATTGGACTAGAGATAAGGGTAGTTAGAGACTAAACTTGTGAAATAACTAAAATATTAGAAATTCCGAAAAAAGAAAAAAAAGGAGTAGAAAATAATTTGGAAAAAATTTTTTTCGCGTTTGGGACGTTTTTCTGCCGCGAACCCTTTAGCACCGGTTCGTATGAACCGGTGCTAGTTCCTCCGCACCGGTGGTGCACTTTAAACCGTTCATGTGAAAGTCTGGGGCTTTTGCACCGGATGCTTTGCACCGGTTGTGCATCCGGTGCATATGGGCCTTATCAACCGGTGCAAAAGCACCATTTTCCACTAGTGTCCACTAAATACCAAAACTATTCATGTCAACGTCTCTAGTGAATTATTGAAAGAGAATGCATCGGCACACACATACAACAAAGGTTTATTACAATGTCATAGGAAAGCGGAATGAAACATTAAAGATTTGACATGCGAAGACAGATCAATTTTTCTTAAAACACTACATACTGATTCCTCTACTACATACCGTGCATACACTCATTGGTAAGCAACTTCCATCTCCTTATCTTACCCTCTGAACATTGGGTAAGCAAGTAATTTGTGCAATGAAGATGACCAAGTGTAATTTATCAATTTTGCAGGGAATGATACCTTTACCTCAGCACCGGTTACATGTTGATACATGCCAAAGGGCAACAGTACATAGAGATTATAGGAGGAGATCAATCGATCATGTAATTATGGGTTTGATTGTCTATTATAGCGAATTCGCCTTATATTAACATCATATTCCGGTTTACAAGTTTGGCAAGAATAGATACATTGGTAACATAATTTGCATGTTGTTTTAGGATCGTATAACATTAAAATATAGACATTTATTAAATATAATTCTAAATAATTCATATTAGTCATTGTATAAAACACAACATGTGTGACATATATGTGGCCATTTGATGACAGTTGATGGTTGACTATAGTTTCGTAGAAACTGATGTGTGACTCTTTAGGTCCAAGCTCGTGCGCGCCGGGTACTTTCAAAAATATGAAACACACATTAGAAGTATCAAAAAATTCTTGTAAAATTTTCACGCATATAATTATGTGTTAAATTTTACTAAATAGTACGTTGACAAGCTACCCAAAAAAGACGGTTGTAGATCCATAATAGCAAATAGTTGGTCCATTTTTATCTGCACATTAGTTTTAATGTAGGAAATCACTTCTATATGTATACATAAAGAACTTCAGTAATTTCTGAGATCTCGATTTATCTTAAATGGGCTATATGTAGCTCGTGTACTATTATATATGCATTTTAGCGTTTATTTAGTTAGATTAGTTCCCGTGGTGATTGCCCAATTGTGAGTGTGTGAGATGCACACAACCAAACATGCACAAGTAGTCAAATCATAGAAGCTAGCCAGGTCAGTGTCACTGGCCACGTCAAAATCAATGTTGAAAACAATCGATTTGTAAGCTAAGCAATAATGTCGGCGAGTCATCAAACAAATGAGTGTGGAAGAAGCAGTCAAGCAGAAACAACCTAATTAAAAGTTTCATAGTGATGCAAACTTTTCCACGTCGTCCCTTGTTATGTACTTACATATGGAATTACACGAAAATTGCCATTAAGAAATATAATTGTACTCTGTGTACTCATTTTCCTAGTGTGATGCTATTTGACGGTAGTACTTTTGTCACTAGTCTTTCCGTTCTACAGTTTTTGTTGAGGTTTCAGTTCAAATTTTAATTAAAACCACGACAAAAATTATGGAAATCGAGGAAGTAGCATTTTTTCCTCTGTCTTGTGCCTCATGCATGCTATGTGATGTTAGTTTCACCTAATATCTATTGCTAGCGTCTACCCCATTTTGTAGTTCAGTGATCGTGATCAAAAGGACACTACCAACTTGGTGTGTGTGATTCGACATATAGGTGGACACATGCAAGTTGAGGAGCATAAGTTGGACAGCAAGATAGAAGACAACAAACTATTGAATGGATGTTGTGTACAACGTACGACACTTTTTTCTGGACAATATCTCGATCGGATTCTCGAGCTCGAGTGGCTGGTCTTGGTTTGGTTATACGTGGTGGTATTCACGATGAGGACGTTACCAACTTGCTATATTTGTATTACACTCGGATGTCATGATATTATATGCTACCTGAAATCTTACGGGCGGGCGCGTGCCGGATGGACGTCCCGGACACACACACTAGGCGATAGCTAATTACGTCCGGCTGTTAATAAAATAGTAGGCTAGCTGAATATCATGTGTCATTTTTAAAAAACTGTAACTTTTAAATCGTGCGCGAAATTACAATTCGTTTTCACTACTAAAATCCTCTTGTCTAGAGCTTCAAAACTAGACCACATTTTCATATGTTTTGACGAACTTTTTTAACAAGCAACTTTGATGCGCGACAGAGCAACTTTATTGTGCAGCAAAATAATTTTGTTGTGCGGCAAAGCAACTTTGGGGTGCAACGAACATGTACACTTTTTGGTACACGAAGGCACAACTTTGGTGCCCGACAACAATTTTGGTGTCCATCGGAGCAATTTCAATGGGTGACGAAGCAACATGACAGCCCGTGAAGGATTGAATTGGGAGTGAGTTGCCGTAGTTTTTCGTAAGATGGAGGAGGAATTCGGGGGAAGCGAAAGGCCTCGGTATAAGAATGACAAGAACATCACGGTAAAACCGGCAGGGGGATTCGAGAAATCCTGGAAGATCACATTCCCCTCATCGGAGGAGATCAATCCCTTCGGGATCTCTTCTCGTCACGCTTGGTGACGGTCGAAGCTACCCAATCTCCGGGCCTAGCTGCTGAGCTTGGTGGCGCCGACGGCGCCGGAGCCGGGGGAGGAGCGCTTGGGCGCTTCCTTGAAAGAATTGAGGAAGATTTTGCGGCGGCGCCTCCGCTCGTAGAGCGGCGGCGGCGCTAGGGTTCTTCTTCTTCACCATCGTAAGATCTGGGAAAAGCTAGGAAGCAGTGGCGGCGGCGCGAACAGTTGTGAGTGGGAGAAGAGGAAGAACAGCGAAAGGATGAATGAAGGAAGAGATTGGGGATTTCTATCTCTTGGGAAACTTAAGGAAGGCCTCGTATTGTTACTGGGCCTTTTCTCCAGTTAATGGTTGCGGAAATCGAGGAGGTGCCTCGTTAACCGTGTAAAGAAGCAGGAATTGCTCAAAAACAGGGCTGGCAGGTTGCGTCTTGTCAGTCAAAATCAAGAGGACAGTAAAACGTAATCAATGACGTCATGAAGAATGATTGCATACGAAGAGATAAGAATATGTCGGATGAACGATTTGAGTCTAAGCGCAGATCGCATGCACCTGAGACTCGGGAGCTACTCCCATCGGGAGCACCGGACAAGACCGACAGAATGAGGACTCGAAGGAAATATTTGACGATCTGCACCCGGCGTGCGCGTGTGCCCGAACTCGGGGGCTACTCCCATCGGGAGCACGGACGCGCACCCGACAGAACTTTTTCGCACTCAGGATCATGCCCGGGGACTTGATTTTGTGTAGGGTAACGTTGTTTTGCCATCGGCAGTTAACCAACAAGTTGGGCACGTTATTCTTTGCGTAAAGAAAATGTATCGGATGGAGTACAAAGACTTGCAGGAAAAGCTTCGGCAGAAGAAAAATGTTCGAGTGGTACAACTTGAGTCTACGCACGAATTGCAAGCATCCGTACCTAGACTCGGAGCTACTCCCATCGGGAGCGCTGCGCGCACGATAGAAGATGGAAGAAAGACAAGAATGATCAAAGAGAAGGACTTCGGAAGAAGACATGTTCTAGTCTCTACCCGTACTATGTTCGGCTAGACACTCGGGGGCTACTGACGTGGGCATTACCCTTCGGGTAACCAATGTTGCTCTACCCTATGCGGTCTAACTGGAGGCCCATGAAAGTACCCAAGGGCAAGATGGGCCACTAGGACGGTGCGGGAAGATTGCTTGGAGTTCAAGGCACGGAGGAAGCCGAACAAGGAAAGCCTGAAGATAGATCTATTGTAATCCTACTCGTACTCGATGAGATCTCTCAGGACCTGGCCACCTATATAAAGGCCAGGAGAGGGGCTATCGAGAAGATCAATTAATCTCAGTAGTCGTAGCCAGCAGAAACTTAGAACTAGGTTACCCTAGCAATTAGCAATCTCATCGAGATCACAGCCGAACTATTCGGCACCCCATTGTAACCTGTTTTCATCATAATCAAGAACAGACAGCGGGACGTAAGGGTTTTACCTCATCGAGGGCCCCGAACCTGGGGTCGCTCTCGTTTGTCTGTGTACCGATGTCTCGTATCAGCTTGCAGGATTCCATCAACCCTAAGTCCCAATCGGAGGACATTGTCGAGGAACACCCCCGACAGCTGTTCTTGCCAAAGCTAATTATCTTGCTTCTCACTAGTAGGAAAACCCTTATAGGCAGAGCTTAGTTCTGTGGCGCACCACGAAAAATGCGCCACAGAATATTATTTTGTGGCACCCAAATGCTGCGCCACAGAAATAGCTTACTTTTGTGGCGCACCGAGGAACCGTGCGCCACAAAAACATGGTGGGCCCCACCAGCTGACACCCCCAATCATTGGTTTTACTATTTCTATGGCGCATGTACAAGGGTGCGCCACAAAAATAAGCTTTTCTGTGGCGCACGACCACAATGCGCCACAAAAATAAGCTATTCTGTGGCGCAGCTTGGCTCGTGCGCCACAGAAATAAGGTATTCTGTGGCGCATATGTTCAGGTGCGCCACAGAATTAGCGAACTAGATATACAAAAGTGAGCCAACCTCCCACCTACCACACTACACAAGCCATTCTTCTTCCTCCATCTAGCTCGTCCCCCCTTCTCTCTCATACCATTTTGACTCTACTTTTCACTTGCTTTGGTATTTATTGCACTTAGTTTGGTTGATACTTAATTGGAGTTGAGGAGAAGGCTCTCCATACTCTCTCCTCCTCTCGAACTCATCGATCGCGGTCTCGTCTCGGTATCGAATCTAGAAGGTGAGTAGTTGGAGGAGACATACATATGCTTGGAGGAGACATGCATATGCTTGTAGATCTTGTGTGGCCGTCGTGTGTATGGATGGTTGTTGCAGGTGAAGCGCTTGTGTGTGTGTGCCGGTGTGGTGCATGGATGTTTGCCGAAATGTTGATTCATTTCCGTTTCGGCAAGTTTTGCACTACCCATATGTCCTACTTTGAGGAGAGGTCATGCCGAATTTTTCCGCTCCATGTAATACCTTGAGGAGAGGTACGGCCCATGCATGTGTGTGCATTTGGTGCGGTTCTAATTTCCTGTTCTATGTATACCATTTGCAGGCAAGCATGGTCCTCTCGATGAGTTCCGCTCGAATCTCTAGATACAAGATAGACGCGAAGGAGGACATGATTCGGAACAATAGGCGCCAGATAAGATGTCCGTGTCGATCATGCAAACTCGAGCGCTGGATCAACCCTGATTCCGGACAACTGGAGGAGCACCTGCTGAGGCGCGGTTTCATGCAAGACAACCAGGCGCGGCCGGCCCCATCAAATGGTGCGCATGAAGACCATGTAGAGCGAGATGACTATCATCATGAAGAAGACTATCATCATGCCGACGGGGACTATCATCATGAAGAAGAAGTCGGCGGAGAAGATCATCATGAAGAAGAAGATGCCGGCGGAGAACATCATCATGATGAAGAAGAAGATTCCGGCGCGACCCCGCTAATTTCGGCCTTGCGGGACTCTCATGTTCAAGATCTTCTCCTCCAGGAGACGAGCAACGATAGAGTTGCAGCTAGAGAGAGAGCCAAGCTGTCGCAAATGGAGAAAGACGGGATGACTCCGATCTTTCCTGGGTGTCGTCCGCAGGATACACGCTTGCATGTAACGCTTGATTACCTGCAGATGAAGACGCAGAACAAGTGGACCGATTCCAGCTTCAGCAAGAACTTAAAATTCTGGCACGATCGTCTCCCGGAGGGGAACACATTGCCAAGTAGTACCGAGGAGGCCAAGAAAGTCGTGTGTCCCCTTGACCTACCGCACGAAAAATACCACGCCTGCATTAATGATTGTGTGATTTATAGGTGCGAGTACAAGGACAGAACCACATGTCCGGTGTGTGGCCACGGACGGTACAAGGTTGGGAACAAGAAGGTACCTCGAAAGGTGGTATGGTACTTTCCTATCACTCCCCGTCTGCAGCGGTATTTCGTGGACCCTAAGGAAGCAAAGCTCATGCAATGGCACGCGGAAAGGCAGAAGCCCGAAGAAGATCCGGAGATGGGCTATATGCTGACACACCCTTCAGACGCTGGACAGTGGCAAGCATTGGACATCGCCTTCCCTAGGTTCGGGGGCGACGCAAGGAACATCAGGCTGGGTATGAGCACCGATGGACTCAATCCGTTCGGCAACCAGAGTAGCACGCATAGCACCTGGCCTGTGTTTGTATGGCCTTACAACCTACCCCCGTGGCTGTGCACCAAGCAAAGGTACATACACCTGAGTATTCTCATTCAGGGGCCGAAACAACCAGGTGTCGACATGCATTTGTATCTCGGGCTGCTGAAAGAGGAGTTAGACACGTTGTGGAAGACGCCACCCCGTACGTGGGACGCCTACACTAGAACTTATTTCGATATGAGAGCCGCGTTGATCACGACGGTCACGGACTATCCTGGTTACGCATATGTATCTGCCCAGGTGGGCCACGGATTCAACGGCTGTGTGAAGTGCATGGACGATACCCCGCATCTACAACTACCAAGGGATCCCGGGTCCTCGAAAACCGTCTACCCAGGTGCTCGAAGGTGGCTTCGCTTGGATCACCCGTGGAGAAAACGCGGTGATCTATTCAATGGTAAAGATGAGCCCGATGGACCCCCACGCCCGAGGAGCGGCGCAGAAATCGATGATCTTCTGAAAAATTGGAAGGAGTGCCCAGCGCCGGGAAAGAAGCGACCGAAGCCAGAGCCGCTGCTCGGTGTATGGAAAGCGAGGTCTGTTTTCCACGACTTGGAGTACTGGAAGGTCCTCCACACGCCCCACAGCCTCGATGTCATGCACATTACGAAGAACGTTACCGAGAGTCTGCTTGGCACTCTTTGCAACTCAGAAAAGTCCAAGGATGGACCGAAAGCAAGATATGATCTTAAACATTTTGGCATCAGGAAAGATCTTCAAGCCCCCGATACTGACGACGACGATGATGATGATGAACAGACGGAAGGGACTCAACGTCTCCGTAAAAGGGCCAAGAAGAACGCGGTGCAGCTTCCCGCTGCCTGCTTCACAACGAGTCCGGAGGAGCTCGAGCAGTTTTTCAGGTGCCTCCTAGGAGTGAAAGTTCCTCACGGTTACTCGGGGAATATAAGCAGATATCTGGACGTAGCGAAGAAGAGGTTCACCGGGATGAAGTCTCACGATTGCCACGTGCTAATGACGCAGATACTTCCCGTTGCGATCCGAGGCATAATGGACGAGCACGTCCGTGATACGCTGTTTGGCCTATGCAACTTTTTTGACGTTATCACCAGGAAGTCGATCGGCGTGAGGCAGCTCAAGATGCTACAGGATGAGATCGTGGTGATACTATGTGAGCTCGAGATTTACTTCCCGCCTGCATTCTGTGATATATGCGTCCATCTCCTTCTCCATGTCGTTGAAGACATCAAGCAGCTCGGCCCAACGTTCCTCCACAACATGATGCCTTTCGAAAGGCAGAACGGTGTCATGAAAGGATACGTTCGCAATAGGGCCCGTCCAGACGCAAGCATGGCCAAGGGGTTTCTAACCTACGAGTGCATCTCCTTCTGCCAGAATTATCTAAGCACCGAGGACGACGAGGATCATGTTGGTCTACCCCCCAGGACGCACCTCGGGAGGCTCGCTGGAGTCGGTCACCGCGAGGGCTACCGCTCAGTCCATGTCGGCATTGAAAATCGACGCGACGACTTTGACAGGGCTCACCGGGTCGCGCTACAACACTTAAAACTGACCGAACCTTTCGTGCAAGAGCACAAAAGCATGGTCGAGCAGAATTACATCGATATGGGCCGGCCGAGGAAGATGGGAGACGTAACCAAAAAGCACAACTCCAGCTTCACGCGTTGGTTCAAGCAAACTCAACTGGTTGAAGCACAGAGAAATACGCCTTCTACCGAAGATGAAAAACTCATATACACCTTATCACAGGGACCCGCGCAGAACGTAAGGACCTATCAGGGGTACGACATCAACGGTTACAGATTCTACACCGAGGAAAAGGACAGAAATAGTGAAAATCAAAACTCAGGAGTAACTATGCTGTCATACGCCGATGACGAGACTAATGTCAAGGAAAGATTTTTTGGAAGGATCGAGGAGATATGGGAGCTCAATTACTGTGGAGAGACGGTGCCAATGTTTCGTGTGAGATGGGCCAAGAAGGTCGAAAAAGAAGGCCGATATTTCACAACCATGGTTATACCCGATGCAAAATCGAAGAACGCATCCGCGAAAAATGAGCCATGGGTACTCGGTAGCCAAGTTGACCAATGCTTCTTCATCACCGATCCGTCGAGGCCTAGCCGTGTTGTCGTGAGGAGGGGCAAGAGGAGCATCATAGGAATGCAAGGAGACGCCAACGAGGAAGACTTGGACAAGAACGGTGACCCGAAGATGGAGGAGGAATTCGACAGGCACTTCGACATGCCTACTACTAGTAAAGTAAGAAGGAAGACCTCCCTACCCTCTAAAGGTTGTCCGTTCACGCGAAGAAATCTCAAGGTGGCCGGCATAAAGTATTCAACCGCCAACAACCGAAAGGGCAAGAAGATTGCGAAGAGACGCTAGAGCTCGGAGCCGGGACGAAGAAGATCTTTTTTTGGTCTATCACATGTGTGTGAGTGTGTGTGTTAGACAAGTACATGCATGTGTGTGTGAGAGAAACAAGAACATGTTTGTATGAGACAAGTAATTTATAATTCTCTCTACTAATTACTAAATAATGTTGTGTTATTTATTGAAATGTAACTAAAATATGAAAAAAAAGGAAGAAAAATTGTGTGGCAGCCAGGGTTCGAACCTGGCTACTAATGGCCTAACATTGGCCTTAACCACTAGACTAGTACTATGTATCTGTCAGGACACAGCAGTAACCCGTTTTGTTTGGCTAAGTGTCTAAATTCTGTGGCGCATGCCCCTTTAGGTGCGCCACAGAATTAAGGAATTCTGTGGCGCATGGAAGAGCTGATGCGCCACAGAATTCTTAATTATGTGGCGCACTTAGAGGGGTGCGCCACAGAATTAAGACACTTGGTGAAATAACTGAACCTTTCTTCCCCACTCCCCACACTAACAGTTTCTTCCCCGACAACCCTAGCGCAACCACCGCCACCGCCAAGCGCCGCCACCAAGCGCCGCTACCGCCGAGGAGGAGGAGGAAGGGGACCGCCACGCCGCCGCCGAGCAGGACGCACAACCCCGAGCCGCCGCCGCAGATCAAGGAGGAGGAGGACCGCCACGCCACCGCCGAGGACGTACCCGAGAAGGAGGCCGCCGCACATCGAGGAGGAGGAGGCCGCTGCACCTCGAGGAGGAAGAGGAGAGGCCACCGTCGTCGCTACCGTCACCATCGGTGAGCTTCCCTCTCTCCTTCCCTCCACCTTCCCCCTCCCCTCTTCCCTCCCCTCTCCCCTTCCCTCCACCTTCCCCCCTCCCGGCTAGGGTTCCTGCTAGTTAGGGTTCATTGGAGTTCATAGTCTCTGTTTGCAAATTGAAATGCTTTAGGGTTCCTGCTAGTTAGGGCGAATTCTCATGCTCATGCTCATGCTCACTAGAGATTTTGAAATGCTACTGGTTGCAAATAAAGATTTTGAAATAAAGATTATGCAATATTGTGGTCAAATGGAACGAAACAAGGGACAAAGCAACATGATTGATCCATCTATCAAATGCCTAATGCAAATGCAAATGAAAATGCCTAATGCTACTTGCAAATGAAGTAGGTACTGGTTGATATAGCAATAAGTAGTATTTTTTAAATGAACAACCATATTGCAATTATCAAGTGCATGATTATGCCAATACTATTTAGTGTGTTACAGTAATTAAACCAGTGCATGCTTGCCATAAACTGCTACTGCTTATTGGTGCTGCTGTGGGCATGCTGATGCTCATAACAATAATGAAATGAAAAAATGCTTGCTCATGCTCATGCTTGCCATAAATTGCTACTGGTTCAAATTGCTTGTGATAGCAGCTTTTGTTTTCTTTATTCATTGCTTGCTGTTTGATTTTTGGGTGAGCTGGATGCTGTTTGATTTAGGTTCTCTTGTTCATGCAAATGATGCTACTGGTTTAAATGTAAATGCAAATGATGCAGTCAAATGCTATTTAATTTATTGCTTGCTATTTTTTTAATTCATTGGTTGCTGTTTTTTTAATTCATTGCTTGCACTAGAGCTAATAAAGTTCTTGCTATTTTGTTGGCAGTAGAAAATTTAGGTTTAGAAAAAGAAAATG